>JAOBAZ010296714.1:0-14118 GCA_026546875.1 Pteroeides caledonicum
TATCACAACCAGGAGATTTAAAAAATCTTATTTTCAACACAAACATCAAACACGATAATCGCACATGTGTTATTATCGCTTTTCACAATGGCGGATTCGCCAATAAAACACTGCATATTATATATAATAAAAGCCAATAAACCCGTGGTTATTTCTCAAGTGTATATATTATTCTTATTTATTTGAAAAGTTCCTTAGATTTCTTTGATTGTTTCCATTTCCTGAGATTTTCCTTTTTGCAAAAAATTTTCCATGAAAAAGGCAAAATTCGTTAGAAATGGAAGCACTGATCGGTCCCAATATTACTCTAATATATGCACGAGAGACGAAGCAATCACTTGTGGGATTAAATACACACATGCGCAGTTGATTTTGATGAACAAAAACACGCGCACACGTCATTAGTACTGGGTTCTTGTTACACTCTATTAACATCTCAATCATGGATTGCTTTAACGAAATTTGACCCAAGATGGCGGAGGCGAAGTCATAGTGGGCAAATTATGAAGTTAAATATCTCGAAAAGGATATGCCAGAATTGTAAAAAAGTTATGAAATACTTTGGAGGTTCTTTCCTTCAAGATAATAAAGTTGTTGGCATTTCCCTTAAAGCAAAAAAATACTATATATGGTTTAACCTGTACAATATCACCAATTGTAGAAGCTCTTTCCTGATAGGGACACTTGATGGCTTTGTGCTATAAAATTAAATACAGCAATAAAAAATTGGCGGGCATTGTCGCGTACTTTGCGGCCTAAAATACAGAACCAAGCGAAAAAAAACTTTTGAACCTGGACAAAAGGACCTTACAGCACCGCTCAGAAGTAACCTAATAAAAAACGCGTCCCCAACGTGTTCGAGAACGCGTTCGTTACCCGTTCTGGAGCGCGTTACACATGAAATATAATATAATGCAATTTTTGTGTAATAGAACGCATTTATGAACACGTTTCCGAACGCGTCCGGAACGTGTTCGAGGCGCGTTCCGGACGCGATCGGAACTAGATTAGTACTGTTTTTCGCGCAAAAATTGTTTTGAGTGGAAACCGTGGAAATGTAATTTCGCGAAGTGTTACCTCGACTGTCAGCGCTGTTCGCTGTTTCTCATTTCCAATGACATCAATCAGCTTCCTATCCTTGGTCATGTACTTCTTCGCTGTTCGATCGACCCAGTCAGGAAGCGTGGCAGAAAACAACAGTGTTTGCGGCTTCTCGTCCCTTTCTAAAACCAAAGTCAACGTTTAAAGTGCTTATGAAACAAGATTTCTGTTATTGATTCTCAATATGGTTCTATTTGAAAGAAGTCGTAAAAAGTGCTTATAAACCCAAAATATGTTTTTGGTGATTTTCGGATAAAACATAAAATGTTAGTTAGCAACTTCTTGATTAGTTTTTGCGTCAAACTTTTACTTTCGGAGATATAACGGCTCAAACATGCAAGTTTGGCCAATTTTGTAAATGTCGCACGCCAAAATCCGAGGATCCGAGAAACCCAGCTGGCAGATGAAATGCTAAGCTCACTCGAAAATCAATTTGAGCTAGACATATCAGGTTTCTCGTGAAAAAAATAGCAGATTTTTTATCTCGTTTATTCAAGTTGTAACATACTCATAGTATATGAAACATGACACGTTCCTCCGACCCAGTCTCCTGGCTTGCGCGACTTTTTTGCAAAAATATTGACTTTGAACCGTTATATCTCGGAAAGTAAAAGTTTGAAGCAACAACTAATCTAGAAGTTTTTAACTAACTTTTTATGTTCTATACGAATCGCCAAAACCCATTTTGGGTTTATAAGCACTTTAAGTGATTGTTAAACGGTTCTTTTATATCTCTTCTCGTTGTCCCGACATTAAGGATTTAAACAACTGAGACGACACTGGTTGTGTACAACGAATTTACATATTAGAAAATTGCGTATATCTTTGAGATTAATAAATAAAATCACTCGAAACTTTGCGTGTCTATACATAAATACCAGAAAATTTTCAAACCTGATTTATATGAAGCAGCAAGAATTTCTTCAACTGAATCTTGAAATCCCATATCAAGCATTCGGTCTACTTCATCCAAAATACAATGTCTGAAAAATAATTTTGACAGAATAACATTAGACTATACAACTGTGGACAGGTGACTGATACGGTTACCGCGGTTACGGTTGATCAGGGTTAGTAATTAGATGAGTGACCAGCTGGGAACACCCTGATCTGGATCTTAACTAAGTGAGTAGAGTTTAGTTGATCTCTCCTGTGCTTTGAAGATTCTGGACACTCCGGTTTTCCTCTCTCAGTAAAATCAACAATCTCTGGGACAGGAGTGGCGCGCCCCTCCCCGCCTTAATGGTAGTGGTCAAAGAAAGAGGAGCTGGTTACCTCCGACTACTGTCGACTGGATAGAAAGACAACTGTGGACAGGACCAGTGGGCCCGGGGAGCGAGGGGGTATTTACCCCCCCCCCCTAATTAGCTGTTCACTTTTCTCTTCATACGTAGCGTGTATGCCTTCATCGATGGGATAACTACAATTGTGATTGTCAAAACTGTTGTTACTGACTTTTAGATGAATCTCGTGTGTTAAATCTAAAACTGTAAATGAATACATTAAACATGCTGTTTAGCGTTTTTGTTGCTTCGTCTCAAACCCGATGTGATTGCTTAAGTCGATGCCCTTCGCAGAAATTGTACCTCCATCTTCTGGAAGCTCGCGCCAGTCTTGACTCAGTATTATTATATTCCAAGCGAGAGGTTATGCAACGGGCAGGCCTAGTACATGTTTTAGTCTATTAAGACAATGATTGCACCAAATCCTTGAACATCTCTTAAGGTACGTTTACACATTGCAATTTGTCGTACACGATTCGCCTTCTGGCGTATGCAATTTACTAAACTGCTGACTTTAAACTTTGGGGGGGTGAGCCACCCTCCCAACCCCTCAGGATTTACGCCCCTGCGTATACGACATATTGCCATGTGTAAACGTACCTTTAGACGTCCCCTGTTCCGTGGCTATACCTAGTAAAAACTTACTTTAGTTTAGTTAAGTCCAGCAGTCCTCGTTGCATGTGATCTAATATTCTTCCTGGAGTGCCAATCAAAACATCAAGACCAGCTCTTATGGCTGATTCTGCAGCAATAATAAACAAACATAATACATGTTAAGAATGTTTTACACGTGGATTACACACGGAAAAATCTCACAGCCTTTTTTTAGCTGTTAGCAGCTTTGAACATGTACGAGTTGATTCGTGTTCAACTTGAACAGGATTGTTAACGGACCTGTTCATGACATAGCTGTTGTAATAGTACTGTTCTTGGCTGATGAAAGAGCTGTAGGAAACAACTCGTGTTGACTCTTGTTAAAACAGCAAAAAATAGCACTATTTAAAGAACAACATTGTTCATACATGATATTACATGTATTACAGAATCATCCTCAGAGACTAACATGAATAAGAAATATTTCATGATAACACTGTTTAAGACAATACGAAAAACTTATTGGCTGAAGTGAGATTTGAACTCACGTTTTCGGGATGCCAATCCGCCGCTCCACCCACTGAGCTATTCAGCCACGGGTATTGGTTATGAGTTTTTATCCAACTTAAATGCACGAAATATTTTCGTGACGACTTAAACGCTGATCCATGAGAGGATGTACTGTGTTTATATTCTAGTATTAGAGAATCATCCTCAGAGAATAACATGAAAGAGAAATGTTTCATGATTTCTAACACTGTTGTAGACAATACGAAAAACGTATTGGCTGAAGCGAGATTTGAACTAACAATGTTGAACAACGTTGTTTCAACAACTATGAACATGATTGTCCCAACAAGTATATTTTTGTATGAATGTAACAAGTATTAACAACACTGTTGATTCAACACGCCTGTTCTAGCATGCTAGAACAGGCACTGTTGTTTTTACAGGTCACGTTCCGCCATGTTACGCTGTTACACTTACCACAGTTGTTGGAGAGCATGGTTTGGAAGCTTAATCAAAATTCAATGGAACTCATTATCTATGTTATTGTCCAGGTTTATGCAAGTTTAAGGTTCTTCCGCATCACATGCACATTGTTTTCTTGGCCAAACAATCAATACAAATGATTCGACCCAATCATTCACCCGTAAGACTAATGAAGACCTCATGTGACGAGGAAGGACCACAAACTTGCATAAACATTACCCAACATAAATAATGAGTTCTACTGAATTTTAATCGAGTTTCCAAACCATGTGCTCCAGTAACTATGCACTTACACACATGTTCAGTCAACAGTGTTGTTACAAACTTTGAGATCTTTACGTGTGTAGTTAAAATGCACGCTCAATAATACGACTGAACACAGCTACAACTATTTAATAAAACTTAATCGGCATTTCTTCAACATTTAAATATTAACTTTATACAAGTATATTATAAAAAAATTGGTGGGACAATTTGTAATAAATTCTTACCTTGCGGAGCATACGGCGTACCACCGTAAATACAGTATACACTTAGATCAGAGCCCAGCAACGCAAATTCATCACTGACCTGAAAAGAGATTGTTAGAATACGTACACACATACACGTGCAAACACAAGCGCGCGCACTGCACACGCAATTGGTGCAAGTAAATATCATAGAAATAATATATATTCTTTCTATGGTAAACATATCCCATATGTGAATAATGGGCACGATGTTTTACCACAGATATAAACAATACACAGAAGGTCAACTCAGGTCGGAATTTTAAAGTTCGTGTCCTCGCACATATCATATAACGCATGTTTTCGGCCATTACTCTGGCCAGTAAACTGCATGTTAGTTAACAAAACAGCCAGTAAGCACGCTGAACTGGCTGGTCTGCCATTATACTGGCCAGTAAACTGCATAAAATATAACATACGTTGCACGGCTGAGTCGACCTTCTGTTTATTCCCCATTCTGTAGTTGCACCCCCAGCCTGAGACTATCTGATTAGCCTGGAATTAACTGCTACATTCTACCCATAAAACAATCAATCTTGTACAGTATGTTGACATTAGACGCAACCACGTAAACAAGACCAACCTGTTTGGCGAGTTCTCTTGTTGGTACCATAACAAGCACCTGGATTAAAAAGAATATGCAAAACAAATTAATATGCAAACATATTAAAATAATTGTCTGAACATGTGAAATATTTAATAGTTATTCACTGAGTACTTGCCGCGTCGCGAAACGGCAAGGTAAATAAGAGACATATCGAGACGCGGTAAACACCGCGGTCAAGCGTTTGGGCGTGCTTGACTTATTCCATGTTCCGTGCACTCTTTCAGTGTCAACATCGGAAAGCAGAATACTGAGAAAAAGAATGGCGATATCTGTTTATGAAGCTCTAACGAAAAGGGTAAACAAAATAACAATGGGTAAACTCAGAAAAACTTTCTTTAACTCAAGAAAGATTCTCACAAATTTCCTTCCTTAATTTTTCTTCCGTTTTCTTAATTTTTGTGTTTTTTCAGTCTGCATTCCTTTGTATACAAATTACGGTTAATTTTTCGCGCTTTTCTAAGATGTTACGCATGCGCATTACGTTTGACTGCGGTGTTCACGCGGTATAATTTCACCATTGACTGCACGTCAATCGGAGACGGGAATTTAAGAGAAATAATCAAGTTTAAGGAAGTTTGAAGTTTAATAGCACAAATAAAGCAATCAGATTGCTTGAGAAGTTTTTCACAGCAATCCGGGTTTCCTGACCGGTCCGCTATGGGAAATGTAACTGACAAGTCACACAAAAATAAATTTTAATATTTAAAGTAATTACAGGAAAAATTACGAGGAAAATGTTACGCAGAAAATGCGAAGCCTTGACGCAAGTGACAATGGCAGTTGTTATATCGCTCTGTAATATCCCTGTTTTCCGATTGGTCAAAACCATATCACGTGCCAGTGCACAAAACGTTATGTTTACCTCAATGCCGTGACGATGACCCAAGCGGTCAAACATCAACCATTTATTGACCAACCGGTCAACAATCAAACATTTATTGACCGGTAAATAGTGTCATTGGATCTGCGCGTGCGCAGCAATTGAGAAGTTCAAAGGACATAGCGAATGAATCATACTAACTACTAGCTAGTGTGCTACAATTTCAATCGCATAAACAAGTGAATTACTCAAACTTTGACACTTAGCTACTGTATATAACAAAACATTTATTTACTGAAACCTCAGGAAACTGTGTGTTTTGTGTCCCCTCAACGCTTTTGGTAAACTCGGCTTCGCCTTCGGCATCAGTAAATAAATGATAAATATTACTTCCCGAGAAGTTCTTTAACTGTACGTTAAAAAAAAATAAACACGTGATTTCACTGACAGTTTCGGTCCGGATGAGAAAAACTGTGTCCTCGGTCCTGAAAACATCCCATGCCCTTCGGGCTTGGGAAGACGGGCTAAGGCAGAGTTTTTCTCATTCGGACCTCGCAGCCTGTTAATAACATATAACAATGATCTCCTTACCATTGGTGCTCTACCTCTCTTGCTGTTTAATTCATTGTTTTGTAATCGTTCCATCACAGGTAAGGCAAACGCAAGCTTAATAAAGAGCATAATAGTTACAGTATAGATCAAAAACTCATTAATAATTCATGAGCAAATTAACAATCACACTGCTTTGTTTCAGTCACATGATGGTACTGGATGCCAGATAAAAAGTCCTAGGACTGGATCAAAATTAATTCAGTCCAGAAATCATTCGTTTTTGATGTTATTCCAAGCCCTCCAATTCGGACTGGACCAGATTTCAAGTCCTTGCACTTTGATCCAGTCCTCGGCTTCGCCTTAGTCCAGTCCTCATAGTCGGATTTGAAATATTACATGTACATAAAGGATGAGCAGTCGAACTGTAACTGATTTACAGGACGAGCCGTTGCCAATCTGATACAGATCGGATGTAAGTACCTATTTCACTAGTTTCCAGTTATCTCAGCCCAATAAATTATAGCTTGCTACTAAACACGTAAAATCACACAAGTTGCAACAAGCCCGTAACCAGCTATACAAGTCGCAGTAACAAGCCACATGCGCGATGCGTTCGCAAGCTTTGTTCCTGACTTGTTGACAAGTTCCAGCGACTTTTTATCATGAACTGTTAACAAGTTGTTAACAACACACCGAGAAATCTCACATGCCGCAGCGGGATGCGTTTGGAAAAGCTTGGCGCACGCTGGTTAACAAGTTGTTTAATCGTGCAACCTTGTTACAAGTTGTCCTAACAACTTGATATCATCCCGCAGCCATCAACTTGTGCTGCGGGATGATATCAAGTTGTTAGAACTACTTGGAACAAGGTTGCACGATTAAACAACTTGTTAACCAGCGTGCGCCAAGCTTTCCCAAACGCATCCCGCTGCGGCATGTGAGATTTCTCGGTGTGTTATATAGTAGCTGGCTCCTAGCACGCTACCTAGCGAGTATTCTCGTCCCCAGTCTTCACGCAATTATGCTTTATGCACATCATTCTCTATTCATGGTGGTTAGCTGCGTGGTTACGAAGAAAGATCGCCTTCGATTTGCTTCGAGCTCGTGTGGTGTGTGTTCGTGGCAGTGGAAGTTGGAGGACAGCGTCCATTCATAGCTACATCAACTAATGACATTACTTTGTCTGAGTCTTTGTAAACAGTGTAATAACAGTCTAAATCCTAGCCTTAATGCATGAAAAAATTATATATTGTATAAAAAAAATGGTCACGGCAAAAAAATTATGCTTTATGCATGTATCAAATATGACGTCACCACGACTAAAAACGACGTGCACTTTTAGACTCGTTAGTTCCTACGGAACTCCCGAGTAATTACGTTATATCATTTCTACACATATTTCGCAGTGTTTCGTCTTTACTTACCGTTTTACCAGTTCCAGTCCCTAAATAAAAAAAAAACACGGTTAGTTTGTGAAAAACTAACGCCGTTAAGGTCTAAAGAACTTACTGGCTTTGCCAATGACATCGTCGCCTTCGTAAATGAGGTCAAATGTTTTAGCTTGAATTGGAAAAAGATACTTGATACCACGCTCTGGTAAAAAGAAACAACGAAAATGGTAAAACAATTGGGAATACGTCATGTCAGTCATTGAGTTCTATACATATTTCTTGAAAAGCATTGTTTGGGTTAAAAATATGTACCGAATGAGGTGCACGAGGCCACTTTGAATTTGATATGTACCATTAAAGCCTAAATCCTTTTTTGTCAATTATCGATAAAGTTAAAAGGTTGAACAAGGATAAAGCACTAAACATGCCTTGTCAATAGAGTAGCGTTGATAATTTTGCATGTATAGTACGTAAGCTCTGATTGGCCAATTTCCGTGTTTGCATACCGATACTCTTATTCAAACATGGAAATTTCACGCCACTCTTTTATCTGTTGTTATTTCATAAAAGAAAAGGGTTTTTTGTTAGGATAGTCTTATCCCAGCATGGAAAAATACATAAATAAAAGCTTAGCTATATGTCATATATATAAAACCTTTCCAATTGTTAGTATAGTGCTCTAATACTGAGTAGACATTTTCTAAAGCTTGTGAGCGTACGCATAGTGCTAGCAACAATGGTACATCCTGTAGAGTGCTCATACAGGTATATATAGCTAAAGACTGAACCATTTTGGCCCAGTATGTGTAGTGCTGATGATCAGAATACAAGCACTGGCGCTGCCATTAACAGTCACTCCAAGCATCACATTATTGTGGGACACACGTATGCACCTATCAACAGCCTGCCCAAGGGGCGCACCCCAGGGACAACTGGGGGAAAACCGTGAGGAATTTGGTATTTTATACACATAGTATTCTGCCCTTGGGTCAAGAGAAATTACAAACTTCAATAATAATAGGACGACAGGGGAAGGGAAGTAGGGGACTTTGATGAGACAATTTAAATTTCATAAATGAAGAACAGCATTGGTGCAAACTTAAAATCACAGGCTCATGGGAAAAAATATTGATCGCCAAGATGTCATCGGGAAAAAAAAGGTAAGTATTTTTAAATCTGTAATTTTACCGTACATATTACAATGAAGCATCTACTCCATATACATTTTAGAATGCTTTCTGCTTGAATGGCCCTGATCAACAAATGTAATGATGAATATTCCATAGTTATTTTGTTTAAGCCACATTTTTCAAGTTATAAACAAAAGTGCCTGATGGAATACTCAAGTATTTGGCTTCTTTTTCTAAAAACACCTACATACTTTTTATGAACTACGTACCAGGGCTGTATTTCATATTTCAAAGCCCTAGGAAGACACTTTTAAATTCACATTATCGTATTAGAATCACGTTTTTTCAATATTAGAATCATGTTTTTTTTTCCGGGTTGTCCTGGGGGGGGGGGGGGTGTTCATCCTGGATAGGCCATTGATAGGTACATTATACCAATGTCAGAAAATATTACCTTTCAGTGACTTAACAATCACAATAGTCTACTGTTAGTTGATTGTTGCACACAGGTATGCATTTACATGTTATTTATAAAGTTTTTTTTTAATACATAAAATGAAACAATTATTTGATTTGAGTATTGTCCATCGTGTAACCTTAGCTTCCCTTACCAACAAGGTCTTAGCAATGTATAGGCCAGAAGACCCACCCAAAGAGTATTAAATAACTACAAGACCAGTGCTGTATGTCCACCAGCCTTAAGTTTCTAACATTAGATTGCATAATTTTGGAGCAGTCTGATGATATGATACCATAATGCCTGCTTGGCAGGCCAGTCACCTATATGAGTAACACAACTTTATGCCTAGCGAGCATCTTGTTTTTTCTGGGTTGTCCTGGGGGGTGTTCACCCCAGGTAAGCCATTGATAGGCGCATTATACCAATGTCAGATAATATTACCTTTTAATGATTTTTTTGTCTTTTTAGATATCCTGAACTTTGACAATTTACCATCAATTTCTGCCTGTGTCTTTTTTAGCTAAAAGAAATGGTTTTCATATCAATATTTTTATTCAGCTGGGTACGGTATAGAATATTTCACAAGCTACCAGGTATTTGGAACTATCAATTTCATTTTAAAATTTGTAAACAAATGTCAACATTGCATGCTGGTAAATCATACCCTATTAATAGTCAAAGGATTGAAAATAACCGTTAATTAGTTATGTACAGTAAAATTGTACCTTTTCAGTATCTTCAGTGCCATTATCAGGAATCTTTTCATCAATTTTGCTTTTCTTTGATGAACTTTTCCCATTTTGATCTTCTACTTTCCTTTTACGCGACTCCTTATGTTTCTAAATAAATAAAACCATAAAATATAACCCATGTATTGCCAAAACATTTTGAGGATCAAAGCCATGCATAGACATACATGTAAGACATGTTATTGATATACCATATTTTCTGGGAGATACCCACAAGTTAGCTGATAATTTTGACCAAAATCACAGCCTGTGCGGGTAATATGGTGATACAGATTATCTGTTGAATTCTAAAGACATATGCAAAATAGTCCGACAATAATCTCTTAAAGACATGTAAGACAGCTCTTTTTTTTATCAAGATTTACTCTGTTTAATACTACAAGAGAAACAGCTGAACAAGTGACTTTTTGTTAATCAAACATTTAAAAATGCAGTGAATTGTCAACATTTTGTCACATTTATCCTGGAAACTAGTCGTGTTTCATGAAGGATCACATGATTTTCACTAGTTAGAAATCCAAGATGGCCGCCACGATCTGTGGTCAATGCGTCTATTGCACATGATTATATAGGGAAATTTACTGTTCTTTATAAGTTCTTTGAAGAAAACCATCACAGCAAGTTTTGGAAACAATAGTAGACCAGATTTATAACAAAAAATCACAACATTAACATAAAGTATATTGTTTATTTTGCCAAAACCACATTTTCACACCATAATTTACAACTTCTTGCCAAGTTTTTGTCTAATGCTATATAAGGTAATCCAAAGTGTGACACACATTATATCTAGTGAATACTTTACTCAGAGAATATTTTACAAAATCCTAAATACCAGTAGACAAACAAATAAAATACAAGAAAAACATATGATCAAGATATGAATAACTAAAAACAAGACACATTTTCACAGCTGATAATTTAACTCTACTTCAGTGTCATTGTCAAACCTAACAGTTAGGTTTTATAATGACCGGATATACAGTCTAAATGTCAGATATATTAACATATAATTGATAATTGGAAACATGGATTTAAATCGAAATTGATAATTTTGAAAAAATTGCTTGTGGTAACTAAAGGTCAACATTAAACTTCTTTCATAAAGTCTTGATAGATAAGAGGTACCGTATGTCACTGGCGGATCTAGACGTCAGTCACAATAAATATAGAATTGTAATTTAAAATTCAAAATACCCGATCACATTGGTAGGATTTATATTCTATAGAACTGTTTAACCAATCAGATCTTTATCTACGTATTTTGATTTTTAAATTTCCACCAGTGAGTTGTATAATTTATTCTGACTGATGTCTAGATCCACCGCTGCTGTATGTACAATGGTTTGACAATGCTACCTGTATCTTGTTGGTAGAAAATTTGCTCTTAACCCATGCACAGGCCAATAGACAGCCACTTAACTGATTTTCCTTAGGTCAATGCCAGATAATTTTAATCCCCCTAGGGAGCCCCTCTGTGGACAATGTCAATGGATTAATAAGTAAGTGCTCTGAGAATATCTGTGAGGGAATTGACATTTTGTGAATAAGAAATCTACACAACAGTTGCTAGGGGGATGGTAATCTGAAATACTGAACCATGCATATTATAAGGTTGTAAAATGGATAACTTCATTTATATTAGTTCAATTAATTCTGAGTAATCGATATAAAATTCAAAATCAAATTGATTAGGTAACTGCCCATATTAAAATCAAAACAATACACAGATACAGTGTATAGCAATCTTTTTAAAAATAATACATGTACTTATTTCTTTTAACAATAACCCTATCAAAATGTTTCACATATTTTATCAGTCAAACGAAGTAAACCATTCCTAAAAGTAAAAATCTTGACAAACCAAATGTCAATGACTATTAAAATTCGACATTTCTTCTTGTCAAGATTTTTTATTGTAATCAATGTATTATCGAGTGGTAAAATTCCCTCGCGACGGTGAATGAGGAGTGAATAGCTTATAAGTGGGTTATTATTAACAAGGTGAATTTTTTCATTCATTTATTTTGTGATAGAATTTACAGTTTCGACTATTTACTACCGGTATTCGTAAAACGTAACCTTACCTTGGTTTTGTCCTCATCCATATCTCGTACTGTAGTTCTTCGCTTTTCACAGCCTTCTTCTAGTTTCATTTATACTATGAATCTTGTTTTTGCAGGCTAGAAACTTCCACAAAATTCAACAGCACTGGCTATAAATAATAATCGCCTGAAATATTACACAACGACAAACGCCGGCGTATAGTTATAACACGTGGAACAGAGTAAGACTGTTCGTGGACTGGACACGAAACCTCGCGCGGCTCCCGCGAGTAGTACTAAAGCACTTTTTATTTTGTTTGACTATTATTACACTATTTAGTTTACCTATTTAGTAATCGCTTTAGTTAAGCTTAGTTTAGTTAAGTAATCTTTGTAAATATTAAAAAATGCATTACATAAAGGCAAAACGTGCTGAGTACTGTTGCAATAAAATAGGTTTTATTTAGTGTTCCCAGCGCGTTTTGCGAATGAACTATACAAAATCTTTTGGAATATTTTTTTGCTAATTTGGCATCGGGGGAGGCTAATCTCAAGACATAATAAAATATTTGGGTTGCAGACAACTCTATGATCCAGGCAAAATGATCGTACATTTGTAAAATGTCCTCCAATACATTACGATAAATATATAAATTTAATTTAAATATTATTTTTACTATTATGTACAACAGGCTCTCATGACAACTGAAATTTGCGAGACTAACGAAATATTTTTTTCGAAATAGAAATTATTATTTAAATTTATAAAGTCGTTTATGCTGCTGACTCTTTCGTTATTAGGGACCTTAGGTTTTAGGACGACGAGGAAGACGGAAAAAGAAGAAACATTTTAGCTGCAAATAGGCCAAAATTCTAAGAATTGAGGTGATATTTTTAATCACATAACTGCTGAGTGCAGGAATCGAACCCTGGTTACAGAGGTGAAAGGCAAGGGAAATATATACCATCAACGCCCGCGATATAATATAGGAATAATTAATAAGTCGAAATCCTAGGCCATGCTGTATGGGGAATTACTAGTAACACTATCGCTATCATAATAGCTCTTATATACACGAAAACCTTTGTTCCTCTGTTGTACTCATGGTGTATCATTTAATATTTCAGAGCTACATAACCTCAGTAAAATAAATCGATTATACATCCGTACAGTTTGAACAAGTAAAATGGCGTTGTAGATAGATACGTAGATGGATAATAAGAATTAGCATTTTCGAGAGAGTTCAAAAAATCGTACGATAAACCCTCACGTGGACAAAGATACAGTTAGTTCACCGACTTTCCCTTCAAATGTATCAATTTGAAAGTTTTAATATCGATTTATTTACTAAGAAATGAATAAGAAATCAATCAAGCCAAAAGAAAAAAAAATAATTAGAAAGACAGTCCACGCAATGTAATTAAACTATATTCGTGGTTTGAAGCTATTGCAATCTAGATTTCTAAAGTAAAATGGAATAGAGAACCGACTGTTCAAATCAGAGGACCACAGTATGTTTTGGACACTTCTGTTTCTGTTACTCCATGAAGGAAGTCATCCGTTGCAGCAAGATACTCTTCACGACTTATCTTACCATCCTTGTTTGTGTCAATCACGTTAAATGAATGTTCCATTTCAGCATCAGGAAGATTGTATTCGAAAATTTTACAGCATAATTTGAACTCTTCAAGTGATATATACCCATCACCGTTTAAATCGATGGCATCAAAGAGCGGCCCATGGGTATCGTTGGTCATCTGTTGCATTTCTTCTCGTGGCGTATTGAGAACACCGTGGTTGGCCATATCGGCTACTTCTTCAATTTTTGTTTTCCCCTCTGGTTTTAATCCAATCATATCAGCGACCTTGTTAAAGGCGAAATA
>JAOBAZ010296825.1:0-14107 GCA_026546875.1 Pteroeides caledonicum
GTCAGTTCAGCTTGTTTATTGGCTGTTTTGTTAATTAACATGCAGTTAACTGGCCAGAGTAATGGCCGACAGCATGCTTATTGCGATATGCGCGAGGACAAAAACTTCAAAGGTTCCGACACGAGTGGGACTTCTGTATTACTTCTTATTCTGTGCCAATATCTATCAATATCTATCTGATCTACCTCGTACCACCTCAAGATTGTTCAATCCTGTTGAAAACAGCATCGCACAACACTGTTATCGGTTATGAACAAGCTCTGCGATTCCGCGCGTATGTGGCTGTGTCTGGTAGCCATACGTATTCGTCCAAGTATAAGGTTCTTTGGAAACCCCCCAAAACTGTGCTTTTAACCCTTAAACTCCTAAGTTTTTTTCTTTTTTTCATTGTTGTCTCTTGTTTCATTGTTGTCTCTTTGTTCTTGCTTTTGTTTTTTCTTTTGTATTGTTTATGCGGTGAATAAATTGGGGTCGTATACGACTCACTGGGAAAGTAATTTCAAAAACTTGTCAAGAAAAGTCAAGAAAATCAAAGTCAAAGTTTATGTAAATTAAAATGCTCAAATATAAAACACCTGACACACTAGTGATTTACTTTGTCTTTTCTTCGTGAATTATTGAGTTTCTTAATTGCATATCAAGCAAACCTGAATATCTCACAAACAAAGCAAGATAACAAAGTTGTACAAAAGTGGTTGTTTAACATTTTAGAGGATCTTTAGCATGCAAATGATGCAATCATAAAATGTTTCGGTGAAATTTCGATGCGTTTCCACTTAAGCAATATCAGCACTAGTAATAAAATTACCTTGTAGCTGCTAATTAGACATGCATGGTATGTGTTTTATGAATTCAAAACCAATTCTTATGGTACGTTGAAAATTCTTACTAAAATCATGTTTACAATATCCATTAATCAAGACGTTATTTCTATACAATCTGTACGATCGGAATACTCTATCCTTATTTCCAGGCCAACGTTGGTAAGGTTACAGCTTAATCTTCCTTCTCAAGAAGTTTTTCTGTACGTAGGCAAAGCACAAGCCAAAGAAAAGCTGACAGACTGTAAATAACACGTGTTGCTCCAAGAAATGGCAAAGGCACGACTAAAACAATAAAAATAATCGTTCTACGTTTTAATTGTTTTTACTTTTCAACATAAAAGAGATATTTAATGTAACTTATACTAATGTACGTGAAAGGATATTAAAATAGCTCTAGAATCGAATTTGTCATTTTACTGTAGATTTTTCGATAGCTTATGACATTTAATAAATGCACGCGGCTTAAAGATAAAGCGACAAAATGAGTGTCTTGTAGGAACTGATTTAGCAAATATCGCCTGTTTCAACATGACGTAAGAGGTTGACAAGTGTAGCACTACTTAGAGTTGTAGTTGTGTAATCAAAGTATGTGCTAGAGAATTTGTAATTTTTTGATTGTTTCATAACAATAGTAATGAACATAGTTAGTCAAACATGGCAAAAATTGACGACCATAAAAAATATAGTACTGACTATCGTGATGTCAGAGGTTGACAGTTCATATAAACCTCGCAGACATGTGAGATTTTGGTGCATTTAGGAGTTGGTTAAAAAAACTGTCAAAAAGGAAAAAAGATAAAAGAGAACGTACCGCCAACGTGAAGTTGTCTCAAAGACAACAAGTAGTCAACGATTAAAAATACAATGCAGCGAAATATTTCCATATAAGGAGCATACCATCTAAAAAGAATATTCAAATAAAAAATGAGAAAACTTGATGATATTTTAGGCCTATATATATGTGAATATATAATATATTGATGGTGTAATGTCTAACTACACTTTGGACAAGCGGCATGTGACGTCATACCTCTTTGTGTGTGTTTCCACGCCGTAACTGCGAGGAATCCCAACTTTAGTGCGCTATAACTCCGCGTTAACTGAACTACATGTAATTTTAATAATGTCTGAGGTGTGTTGACAAGCAAAATAAGCTCGGTTATTTTTGCATAAAAGAGAAATATTTCATGATATCTAACACTGTTTTAGACAATACGAAAAACGTATAGGCTGAAGCGAGATTTGAGCTCACACCTTCGGTATACCGGTCCTCCGCTCTACCCATTAAGCTACTCAACCACGGGGATTGGTGGTGAGTTTTTATCCAACTTAAGTGCACGAAATATTTCGTGACGACTTAAACGCTGATCCATGAGAGGATGTACAGTGTTTCAATTCTATTACAGAATCATCCTCAAAGAATAACATGAAAGAGAAATATTTTAAGATTTCTAACAATGTTTTAGACAATACGAATCTTTAGACAATAGAATTTTAGACAATCATGCTTCATTTCCTTCAAAATCCATTTTTACAAGTACTTCCACTTACTTTCGGTCCATCAGTAAACCAAATGTTGTTATGCTAAACATCATGAACATAACAACGCCAAAGACATTGGTTTGCGTGAGATTCTAAACGAGAAATTACAAAATGTTTCAATGCTGTATGTTTCATGATTTTGTGATGCATTTTGATAATGATTTCGGCTTTACCACTGAGTGCCCATCTAGGACAATGTCTTCTAGGAACAAGTAGATTAATATTCGTGTAAATTATTACTTGATATGCCTATTCACTCGTATTCGTACAAGAGTTCGCACATTGAGAGAGCAGTAAAATTCAAGCACTTTTTAAGGACTAATTTCAGGACATGTTAGTCAGTTCACGTTCACGATCACGTTTACGACCACGTTCACGATAACGTTCACGTTCACGATAACGTTCACAATAACTTTCACGTTCACGATCACGTTCACAATCACGTTCACAATCACGTTTACAATCACGTTCACGATCACGTTCACGATCACGTTTACGATCACGATTACGATAACGTTCACGTTCACGATAACGTTCACGATCACGTTCACGTTCACGATAAAGTTCACGTTCACGTTCACGTTCACGCTCACGATCACGTTCACCAATTCAACGATGTTCAATCTAACATCTAACGAAACATGCACTTTGCATATGTAGTACTGAAACTATATAAATCATCTTACCATATGAATAGCTGCAAGCTGCAAAAAAGCTATGTTAAAAATAATAGAATGCACAACAACGTAAATACTGCCCCACACAGGTAAAGAGGAGTCGTACTTTTCAACTGGATGCTGGATCTTTAACAAAGAAAAGAAGATGAAATGAGAACCAATGGTTTACTGGAGATTTATCCATGTTTTTATGGTTCTATTTTAGGAAATCAACAAAGTAAACCTCAGGAATATCAGCTGGATCACCAAGTCGTGGCTTTCCTGGGGCCCATCCAGGACCTTTGATCAAAACGAATATCTGAAAAATAGTTGAGTGAGCGCGTTATATAGAAATTAGGGATACTTAGGGTTTTTAAGGATACTAGGCTAAAATGAGGGTTACGATGGGGTTTAATTGGCACGATGTAAGTACACGTTTGTGTAAAGCCCCGTTTACACGAGCAATTTTTGTGACAATTTTTATGTGGCAATCTTTATTTGCTCGTGTAAATGAAGAAAATTAGCGACTTTTTAAAATTTGGTTAATCTTTCTCATCTACACGAGCAAATACAGATTGTCACATAAAAATTGCCATTTCCAGTCCCTTTGCACGGTCTCGCAAGTACTAAGCTACGCAAAACGAAATAACGTACTAAAATTATAAAATTGGAGTCGTTTTCCGGTGGGGAAGCCCGCGAGATCTCCCTCCAGTTACATAAATCGAGCTCACTGTGTAGACGGGGCTTAACGGGTCAGTAACTGTAGTAAGAGGCTAAAAATTATTATGCATGGCCAGCTTACAACTAAAAAAAACAAAAAATATAAAACAAAAGAAACTCCAAACATCTACTAAATACTTGGAACAGACAAAGTTTAACGTTTACCAAACATTTTTTTTACCTTATTTTTTATTCCTTCAATACTCCAAAATGTCTTTACAATGTGAACATAATGACAAAGCTAAAATTGTGAACGTAATGACAAATCTAGCCAAGGATGGGGTGGATTATATTCAACACAAGAGATCAAAGTAGCCAAGGTCCAGGCAGTGAGGGCAGGGGATTGGTTGATAAGTTAATTGTGTAAAATAAACAGAACACAGTTAGTGGTCAACTAAGCCAGTAATGTACACGCGCAAAAATATCACAGGATTGAACAATGTTGTTCACTCAACAACCCCTGAACAGTATTGACATGCTTGAACAAGGTTGTTGAGCGGACAGTACTGTTCGTGGCTGTTGGAACAACGTTGTTGAACTTGTTGATTCAACAGCGTTGTTCATAGCTGTTGTAACATGATAAATCATGGCTGTTGATAACAACAAGTACGAACAACATTGATATCAGGTATGAACAGGTATGATATCAATATTGATTCACCTGGCCAGCTCAAACAATGTTCAATCCTGTTGAAAACAGCATCGAACAACATTGTTAACAGCTGCGAACAAGCTGTGCGATTCCACGCGTGTTGGTAACCCAAATATATACCTGAATCCAGATAGGGTTCCAAGTATTAATAGGGTGAACCAAACCATAAACAACTTTTTCATCAGTCTCGTCTTGGAAAGTTCCTAAAAATATACAAAGATTATGTCTATATAATAGGTTCACACATGATGCATGATGACGCATTTTCGCTTCACTACAACAACCATAATGCTTTGCAAGCATCCTAAGTGAATGAGATAGCGAATGCCTGCAAAGTCTTATGGTTAATAAGTGAAGTTAATAAGTAAAAATATGTCATCTGGCCTATCGCTCCTTATTTACGACATCGACGCTGTTCATATTCATTGTCAGGCCATTTCGCGGCCACCACGTCGTCGTCCGCATTTGCGTTAGAAAAGTTTAAAAATTTCTGTTTATTGACAGCAAAAAGTACTGTAAATTTTACAGTAAAAGATACTGTATATTGGTTTTATGGTTTTATATCTGTATTTTTACCTAAACAGCTACTGTAAATATTTACAGTAGTAAAATTATTTATTGTTTTTCCATGTAAATAAACATTATTAAACTGTTAAAGTACAGTTATTTTTCAATTTAACAGTAAATTCTGTTAATTTACAGTAAAAAGACTGGCGTCCAAGCTGCCAGTACTTTCTACTGTAAAAAAACAGAACTTTTTTTAACAGTGCAGTTACCAATTTGGAAACGCGTTTATGCTTCATATCATATTATAAAATTAAGCAGCACTCACCAAATAACCGATCCCAAATGATAAGGGTTCCAGCTAAACAAAGCAAAGAAAATTCGCAGTTATACGCAAATACTGTCAATGGAATATTACAGTTCTTATGAAAAAGCAATGGCTAATATTTATATAAATCAAAACAATTCCCGAAAAACAACATACTGAAACCCAACATATACGAGTTCAATTTTTAATTAAGTCCAGTTTTTACAAAGTAGGCAATGCACTCTTTAAATATACAAGAATATAAAATAATTCAGTGTATTATAGCGAATCATCCAAATGTTGAAATCATTTTTGAGATGAATTTTATTGGCAAAACATGATAGCGTGCGATAATTTTTTAACAATTTTTTTAGAATTCTCATTAACCCTTTACTGGGCAATGTTGCCATATATAGCAACTGGTTAATTTTTCGTAGAATAACACAGCAGACAATTTCACTTACCATAATTCTTGTCAATACAGTAAGGATTCCGACCTATAAAAAAGAACCAAGTTAACATATTAGGCATACAATTTCTATTTACGATAGTGACCTATTATAGAGAGACTACTCCAGCTTTGCCAAAGGGGGGGAGGGCGGTCGGTGTGATCGGGGCACTAAAGTGACAACACATTTTTGAGGGAAGGGAAGTGAGGGTTGGAACATGTTTGAACTTTAGGTCACACTAGTTTCTGTATGCATCTAAATCAAGATCATGCAACGTATGCATTACGTAATGGAGAATTTGGAAGAATTAAGGCTTTAACAATACTTTTAAAAAATATAAAATACTTCACGTAGTGTACCATGATGGACTCTGTGGTGACTTGGTGCATTTAGGATATATTCGAGAGGACCAAGCGATTTCACAAGCTATGGAAGAAATACACTAAAAAGTTTGAGAGGATGATTAACAGAAACAATTACTAAAAAGATTGATTATAAAAAAAACTTTAAAAGAAAGAAAACAAAATTATTTTTGTAATGAAAGACAGAATAAAAAAAATCCATAAAATTAGTGACATTACAGTTTTTAATTTTAATTTAACAGAATAAAACAATGTGATATAGACACTCTAAAGTGTGCGTAAAACGAATTAAACAATAAACACATTTTTGTATTTATTTTTCATGTCGAATCTCACATTACATTGTTCGGTGACGGCTGTCAGTGTGGGGGTGGTTTATTTTTCCCAAATAGGATGTTGAAGGGCAATATGTCACCTTTTTTTCACTAGAAACACTTCTTATTCGAAGACTACACATCAAACTTGTATATATACAATATATACAAGTTTGATACTTAGTTTTTTGTAGAAAACACTAAATAAAATATTTGAGACCGAGGGAAAATATATTTCCAGTACGGCCCGACCTAAACGGTAAATAAAGTATTTATTTTTTACCAACTTACACAAAAATAATTCTGAGTACTGTGGCTGTTTAAAACTACGTTTTCCCTATTCAGTACACTTGTAGTTGGAATATCTACTTCACTATCGTGTGAGTACATTTTCTAGTTGCTAAATTCTAATTTTATAGCATTTTTTTTCTCACTATTTATGTAATTTCAGCGTTTGTTTGTTTTGGCGCGACAACGCCAGGTCCGTACTGATGTGATACGGACCACTGGCTCAACAAATTGCGACCTCTGGCTCAGCAGAGATTGATCTATTTAGTAACGGACCCCCCAAGTTACGGACCGGGTAAAAAGTAAATTGAGTTATGATATGAGTTATATTAACCAACTTTGAACTTCCACGCAAAATGTAGATGGAATTTTCATACAAATTGACCAAAACTTGAAAAAGTACCTGCCAACAATTTATCAAGATGCTATTTACAATCCCTCTCAATCCTCACCTAATCCTTCCCATCCACACTTCGATATACATTTTTTGTGTCCATTATCGCTTTATTTTGTACTCAAATGCATTCTTTCTCCGTTTTGAGCAAAGTTTGCGCCGTGAGTCAGAATTGCTAAAAAATGGGTGATATTACACCTGAAGTGCAACGTTTCAGCGCTTAAAACCTGGATGTGAAGCAAAAAAACTTCCTACGTCTGGAGACGAATCTGACCAGCGCTCTCACGATTAATTTCCATAAGTTAGTTCCTACGGGGGGAGGGGTGTTGAGAAATATGACCACAATGAACTTTTGAAAATAATACATAATTTCCTCATTATAACTAATACCACCCCCCATAGAAACAGCATAATTTAAGTTTCCTTAAAAAGTGAGAACAGTGAATCTGATTTCACTGATGAGATGTTTTGACAGTTCATTGGCTTCATTTTGTTTTGTCAATGATGTCACATTGGTTACCAGGCATTCTTCACTTCATGTCCATGTTTTTAGCTACTAAATTAGTGTACCTAACATGTCTTTCATTATGATAATATTCATAATTACATTATGATAATCTTAATATAGTATCTTATATAATATTCATAATTACATTATGATAATCAATGAACATAGTTCTCTATGATTTAGCAATAAAAGCAAATAGAAAATTTTGTTTCATATACACTATAAATGTGTGAATGGAGTATAGAGTTTGTGTATGATTATCATGAAATTTAATTATTACTCACTTCAGTATGAATCCAAAACTGATAAATGAGATTAAACTGGACATGGACAAGAAAAACAGATGGTGGAAGAATCAACCCCAAAGATGAATAGATAAACTGTATGATAAAAACAAAATTATATTACATAAAGACATTCAAGGAGAAGAAAACAGATACAAAAAGTATTAGACAAAAAAGGGGAAAAAGAAGGAGGAATTAGTTAATCTATACAAAAAAGCAATTTCTGGTCAACACAAATGGACAGACAAATAGACAAACAAATGGATGGCAAAGATGGATGAACAGACAGACAAAACAGACAGACAAATGGACAAACAGATGGAGGGCAAAGATGGATGAACAGACAGACAAAACAGACAGACAAATGGACAGACAAAGGCATCATGAACAGATTTATATATAGACCAGCAGGCTTGATACTAAGACCAGCCGACAGACAGACAGACAGACAGACAGACAGACAGACAGACAGACAGACAGACAGACAAATGGACAGACAGACAGACAGACAGACAGACAGACAGACAGACAGACAGACAGACAGCTAAATGGACAGACAGACAGACAGAAGCATGAACAGATTTATATAGAGCAGCAGGCTTGATACTAACAAGGCTCCAAAAGTGCTGAACAACAGATTGTCTTAAAGCAGTTGTAAGGTTGTAATCTTCAGAGCTGTGATGGGTTTGATGAGCTGCCCATATCAAATTAACCTCTGTAGAAAAACAAATAACTTAGAATTTAATTATCCTTCACTTTTAAAATTGATGATAACATATTATATACCATATAATTAAAGTTTGTAAAAAGCAACTTTGAAAAATATGTAAAAATTCTTATGTATAGGTGCAAACATACACATTTGATACACATTTGAAAAAGACAAGTAGTGGTCTATATATACAGAAAACTATATACCACAGTATACCAGTAAATACAAATAAAAAATACAATAGAGAGGAAATAGAGAGTTCCTTTCTTCCTCTTTATTCAAAAAAATAGAATAGAGAGGAAGAGTTAACGTCATACCATGAGCAGCACGGTGGAACCAGTAATAAGCAAAATCCATGGAAAAGAATGCAATCCACCATGTAATTGGTGAATTCCATGGAAGATCAACAATCCTCAAGTTAGTATAAACCCAAGTCTGGCAAAAAAGTTCCAAGGCCAATACAGCCAACCTAAAGCATCCATTGAAATAGATTAATTTTACACTTCGTGTAACCTATAAATTATATATATGGTGGTTTGACTTCTGTCAATAAAATAATGAAAAATACAAAAAAACTTACTTTAATAACTGCATCATTATTCCAGCAGAAACAGAACTTAATGCATCATTTAGTCGAAATTTCGGAACACCTTTCAACCAGGCAATGACAAATTCCAACAATATGGCCCCATTAAAGAATGGTATAGCCTAAATCCACAAAATGTGAATACTCAACAGACTACTCAACCATCTTCCAGATGAAATCACTGGCAGCAGTGATAACAGGTAAATAAATGATAAATGGTAACTGTAACTGGAGAATGTGGAGTTTTACCTCATCAGAAATATGAATAAGAGTGTACAAACAAGCTCTACATCCATTGTAACACATGTTTATTATGTAGTTTTCATAAACTTGCACCCTTATCGGTTGATTTGCATTTTCCACCATGTAATGCAATTTAAATGATATATAATTGCATGAAAATTATATTACTCAGATTAAATATCAAAATGGCTAAAAAGCATGCAAGGATTTACATACACTCAATCACCAAACAAGGAACAAGAAATTCAATATTGGACAAAGGCACCACCTTGCAAACCTTCACTATTAACATCTGAATACGGACATATTGCTAAGATTAACTAAATTAAAACATTTTATAATTTATCTTTCTTAATTGTCAGAATTTTTCAATATGACAAGCAATGGTAATGCTACAGTTGTTAGAAAAAAAGAATGGAAAACTTGGAGGTATTTGCACTTTAATACTACGAATTGTTCAAGGAGTGTTTACATGTGAAATAATGTAATACTAACACATATCACACAGCCAAGGATATGTAAATGTAGCACTTTAAATGTACTTTTTTTAAATTTAATACCAAAATTTCACAGAGTCACAGATTTTATGGCTTATGACCTTTTTGCATTTGGCTTTTTGACTTTGCATGTCAATGGTACAGTACTAGCAAAATAGCATTATCTTTATGAAATATTATTACAAAATTTGCAAATGTACATAACCTGTTCGGTTGCTACCTATATTGATCCAGGTGTTGCATAACAATATATTCATAACTACGTAATCCTGGATACTTACATAATTATATGGCATAAAGCATATAAACTCCTATAAATATTTACTTTCACATAATATAAAAAACTATTACGGCCCAAGTTTGGGTTAACAACCTCCGCTTTTAATTTCGGCTGTTAACTCAAACCTCGCGTTTGATAATCTTCATAGCATGCTGAACAGCTCAACCTCACTCAGTCAATATTGATATTATTGTTGAAATGTATTCCAGTACAAGAAAAGCAAATTTACATGAATATATGTATATGCAAAATCAGACCTACAGTCCATAAAAAACATTGGATATGTTTTTTATTGAAATAAAACATTGGATAATGTGCATACGATACTAAAAAAATATTGCGAAATGAATACAATACATGATTGATATGAGGCGATGAGAATCGGCAAACACCTCCTGGAAACACAATTACTAAATTGAGAACACTTTTTTTTCGTTGAACCGAAAACTTACACTCTCTCTCTGGAGTGCACAGGCTAAGAAACATAAGAACAATGCGTATAACATGACAGAGAAAAATATCACGAGTTCTGGAAAAGAATGCGTACAATAATAACAATACTTACCTCGTTCAGGTAGTCCGGTACATCTTCGACCCGCTCAAAAGACGTTTCGTTTGGCGTAACCAAGTAAAACAGCCGCCTTATACCCACAGCAATACCGACATTTCCAACAGTCATGATTTCGTAAGAAATAATCCGTGCAAAATACAAAGCACAGCTAAATGACCTCAACTTTTGTCGCCACAACGAGCTTCGATAATAATTAATCTAGGCCCAGATGCCTAACCAGGAATGAGGAATGTGACCGCTCCCGCGATGCTTTTACGTCAGCGGCCACATTTCACAATCAGCGGGGGTCCTGGTACCAGGTAGTACCCATGGTAGTACCATACTTTGAGACACCGAGGGCCACAGCTCTGCCTGGTACTTTCCTGTTTCCTAATCCTACCTACTGAATTAAAACAACGAACTCTACAACTGTAGGACAACACTTAGGTACATACAGTTCACTGGTCAACGTCTACAAAACACCAACTCAACGGCTATTTAAAGTTATAATAGATGAGGGTCAAACTTGTATGATTCTTTAACACAAAAGGATATATCATTAACATTCGGTTGTTTGGGAGTTTAAGATCTAAGACGCGACCGCCGACCAGTGTTTCCACAAACTTCTTGTTTTATTTAACGACACCCTCCCCCTTCGATGTGAGGGAGGGTGTCGTTAAATAAAACAAAAAATTTTTCCAAGAAAGGACAATAATATTTAACCCCTCCCCTCCTAGGGGCAAGCTGTTGGAAGGAAATTTCCTTCAAAAGTGGAAGCCCTACCGTCGACAACGCAGCCTCCCAAACAACAGAATTGCTGGAAACCAGGCGTCATATTACAAAAGCGTCTTTCTTTTTCATCTCCGTACGTAACTGCCCTTGGTAATTATGAGCCATCTAATTTACTGACAGCTCACAACATTGATTGGGCAAAATATCCAATCATTAATACCCGATCATTAGACTCTTGCTCTAAATTACCATTGAAAATGCTTACAAATTTGATTGTTATCAAAGTATTTTAAATTCCAGGTTTCATTTACCACATCATGTAAGATTTATTTAACCTTTAAACCCGTTACTGGAGAAAACCAGCACAAAAGGTGAACAAAACCATTACTGGTTCTTGTCCGGCTTTTGTGCTGGTTTATACATGAACAGGACTGTATGTGCCAGCACAAGCTGTAACAGTTCTGGCCACCACAAATGTTGGTCAGATCAATTAAGTCCAAGCTGACCGGCTTAAACGTGTTCAAGCAACCCAACTCAACCAAGTTCAAAATAGCCAGCCAAACCATGTTCATACTAGCCAGTTCAACCAAGTAAACATGGTTGAACTCAAGATGACCAGTTTGACCATGTCCAAGCTAATCACCTCAACCATATTCATACTGGTCAACTCAACCATGTTCACGCTGGTCAGCTCAACCATGTTCAAGTGGGTCAGCTCAACCATGTTCACGCTGGTCAGTTCAACCATGTTCAAGATGACCAGTTGAACCATGTTCAAGCTAATCAGCTAAACCATATTCATACTGGCCAGTTCAACCATGTTTAAACTGGTCAGCTCAACCATGTTTACGATGACCAGTTCAACCATGTCCAAGCTAATCAGTTAAACCATATTCATACTGGCCAGTTCAACCATGTTCATGCTGGCCAGCTCAACCATGTTCAAGTTGACCAGTTTGACCATGTTCAAGCTAATTAGTTAAACCATATTCATACTGGTCAGCTCAACCATGTTCAAGTTGACCACTTTAACCATGTCCAAGCTAATCAGTTAAACCATATTCATACTGGTCAGCTCAACCATGTTCAAGTTGACCAGTTTAACCATGTCCAAGCTAGTCACCTCAACCATTTTCATACTAACTAACTTAACCTTGTTCACGCTGACCAGCTCAATTATGTTCAAAGCTGTTAACCGTTCAATGGCCACCGCCAGACAAATTTTACGCGACAATGAGAAAACTTTCACCCCACGTGTACTCGTGTATATGAAGTAAACTAAAATCAAAGCTTTCTTATTACACGGCCCCATTATGAAATACGGGATGATGTAAACAATAATAATTGCAATGCATGACGGTACACACATTCAGGCTTGTTTTCGGTTTATATTTTATAGCATTTAAGTTATTCAGGTAATATTATCTACAATCCTCTGTTAAGATATCAATTACAATTCATTGTTTAGATGATATCTACAATATTATTCCAAATACATTGCACTTTACGTTAGTAATAGTTAATATCACACAAAATATAATATTATGTGCTATGTACAAAATGTTATCTTAATTCGGAAACCCACCTCAAAACGATAAACGGCGTTCTGTGGTCAGAGGCCTACAACCATAAAATCAACATTGCACATTTGAGTTATAGGCCATGAAAAGATTTTGGTGATAAAAACTTGTTTGTCCTGTTTGGAAGAATCTTGCCTGCATGTAAAAACTTTTAGATTTTGTAATTTTAACGAGGGCCAGTGTCGCCTAATTCTGTGAGCTCGCGGACCCGTAGTCGGTAGAAACCTCGAAGAATTGCAATACACAAGAACCACATAACTGAGAAATGTCATGCTTATAAGGATAATGTCTAAAGGTGTTAACTTGAAATAAACGAACGTGTAGTTTTTCAAATAGGTTCGTTATATTTGCTATAATATTACGAGAGACATTTTTTGTTCCAGTTGTGAAAGCAACAGCTTTTCGCAGTTTCTGACAAACTCTGCGAGCAAAGACGCAAACGGTGACACTGGCCAAGTTCGTTTTACAACTTTTCATCTCGCGAAATCCACAGCGCTGAAAAAAGCTTTAAGCTCTGTAACTATAAAGGCCAAACATAATTGTGATTGATTTATTATTATAAAACTAACATCGTTGTTGTTTTTCGAGGCTTGCCAGAAACATTTCAAAGTCTATATCGAATATCATCAATCGAATGTCATCTGCAAGCCAACGGACATAATTGGTATAAGGTATTTACATTACATTAAACACCTCTTTCGAATAAGACGAATTAATGTTTTGTATAAACCAGCAACGACGTAGAAAACGCATAAAAGGCAGTTGCAATATATAAATTGCCGGCATAACTTCAGAATACTAGAATAGGGTTGGTACTTTTATGGTTATGGTAGGGTTAGGTTTGGGCTCGTTAGGGCTGTGGTAAGGGTTGGGGCTAGGGTTGGAGTTACATGTATGTAGCCACGTAGCCATGACAGGGGCTGGGGTTAGGGCAAGCCATGTAGCAATGTAGCCATGTAGCCATGGTAGGGGTGGGAGTTAGGGTTGGGGCAAGCAATGTAGCTATGTAACCATGGTAGGGGTTGGGGCAAGCCATGTAGCAATGTAGCCATGTAGCCATGGTAGGGGTTAGGGTTAGGGTTAGGGTTAGGGTTAGGGGTAGGGCTAGGGTTAGGGTTAGGGT
>JAOBAZ010296936.1:0-14092 GCA_026546875.1 Pteroeides caledonicum
TTTCGCGTAGTTTACTGGCTGCCGATTTTTTGGCCGCGTGTAAGGTCTGGTACCTAGACGGACAATTTGCTATTCTACGAGTGGCACTACTGTTCTTTTCTATACTGTGGCTTTACTCACCATACTCACTCGTGCCCAAGCCAGTGTTGCCAGATGCACTTTCCCAAAAATCCCAAGGTTGATCCACCAAAATCCGAAGATTCCCTATTTTTCCTCAAAAAATCCCAAGACTCATTACCCTCATATATTCTAAAATCCTTTACCAGTAGACAATTTAGTTAAATGTAAGAAGAAACATACTCCGGATAACTGAGACATCTTGTGAACCCATGCCAAGATATGAGTTGCTAAGAAACAAGATACGAGGTGATATTTTGACTCTATTTCAGGGTCATTGTCAAACCCAACTTGGGTTCACAAAATGTTTTTATTCGGAGTATGTTTCTTCTTATATTCATATATTGTAGTTCTCAGGTCCTCGCAACCGAGTCACAAAAAGTGGAAGATATCTGCTGCTTCAGATGTTTTAGTCAAACGCAGTTTTTTTTGTGTAAAACCAGTTTATTAGTCTAGAAAACAAAAAGTCTAAAAACAAAATTATGGGACTATGTAACCAGCTGTACTAAGATCCACAACAACAGATTAACTAGGAACAACGTCAGAACGAGAAGGTCCATATTCTATACTTAGAAATAAAGTTCACTTTTTATGGTCTCTGACATCTTGTATACATGATGTCAATGTGATGAGGTGATGTTCGTTCATCCTTATCTACCAAAATATCGTCCTTGTCGTTCCTTGTACACCGTTAAAGCGTTAAATTTGGCCTTCATTTTATCTGTTGCAAATTAATCAAGATTCCTAAATTTACATTAAACTGATATTATTTTTATAAAAATCCCAAGAAAAATCCCAAGGTCTTTTTTCTAAAAATAAATCCCAAGAAAAATCCCAACAGCCCCAAAAAATCCCAAGATCGTGGGATAAAATCCCAAGGTTGGCAACACTGCGCCTGTTCATACTTTTCTGACTATTTGACAAATAAGGAAGCAACGGCGATAACCATGCATCTAGTTGTTTATTGGTTCAGAAGTTAATTAAAAGGACACGATGTAAAGCTTCACTAGGGATTTGGGCTGGGCATGGTTGAAGTTCACCCCTTCAACCATGCCCAGGCCAAATCCCTAGTGATATCATAGGCAGCCCAAAATTAAGTTGTTTGAACCTTTGTGCTGTTCAAATTGTTAGAAACTGGGGAGAGAAACAATTTTACGATGAAATGCTAACAATTTGAACAGCACAATTTTGCACAAAGGTTCGAACAACTTAATTTTGGGCTGCCTATGGTGATATGAGCATCCTTCAATTGTTGAAGTTTTTGGGCTTCCCTGGCTGGGCCCTCCCTGCATGCCCAAATCATTAGTGATATGAGCTTCCCAATTACGGCAACCCTGAAAATTGGGTTATATGTTCAAGTGAATCTATTGAAAAACGCTATTTAATGCATGAAAATGTCAAGAGTTTAGGTCAAAATACAACGATAATGCTTCAGTCAATTGATACCACGGCCCCCCCCCCCACCCCCGGGACATGCCGGGAAGTTACCATAATTTAACGGGGATTTAACTGTGTTTAACAACATGCTTTTCCCGGGTGAACGGTAGAATTAACGATTTGTTTGTGCAAACGGGGGACTTAATATGCGGGGATTTAACGTTGTGACATCTTTGTACCGGGACGCCGGGACCTACAATCCGCTTCGCATCTGTGCTTCATGGACTGGGGCGAGTTAGTAACACAAAATGGCTAGCAGTATGTCTGTGAGGCAGGCACGAAATTTTTTAATAAGTTATGTTTTTTCATCAATCTTTAGCCATCCATTGGTTTTATTCATTTGGTAATATTGTGAGATGTATTGATTTACTCTCTATTTATCTTCTGGTTTCGTGTTTCACATTTGGATATTTAAATTTACATCTTTAAAATAAACTGTTTGCGTAAAAATTAAATTTGCATTGCCATGCGCACGTTTCATGAGATGTCTACCTGACTGGCATTGCGAAAATGAAATGTGTCCCATCCAATGGTTGAAACCATTGGATGGACAATGTGTGCGTTGGAATACTATTTAGCCCAGCTTGTGTGTGGTTTTGTCCCGACTGTAAAGGTATACAGACTGTATATATGTGTCTTAGCCAATATATACTTTTAAAAGGCTGGGATGAAGAGTGAGCTAAAATAGATGAATAATTATGTTCTTTGATACGATTAGTAATCATTTGTAAGCTACTGTAGACTGAAAACATGTTCTCTTTGACCCTTGTAGTGGAACCTGAACAGTTTTGTAACCAGCCGGAATTTGGACTAATGATAGCTTGCGATGAGAAAGATTGTGACATTAAATGGTTCCATATTGCGTGTGTGGGGTTAAAAGTACCACCAACAGGAACATGGGTTTGTCCCAGATGCCAGTGAAAGACAAATTATTGATACTTTTCGTTACTGTTATAGTGTTGTTTATTGCATTTTGCTGTAAAATTCTTATGAGCGATCTTTATGAAAGATTTTTTATGAGCGTACGTCTAGTTCGTGTTTGTGTTGAATACAAAAGTCGCTTGTTAACCCCCGCCATACGGGGACTGAACAGGCTACTTTCTCCCGGTGACCGGGGAATTAACAGTTTTTAACACTTGGGTCGTGTTAAAGTCCCCAGGAAAAAGACGAGTGAGTTAGTTAGTGGTCCACATCATTCTCATTCGATCAGCACTAGCTTTGTACTTTCAAACAACAAAGCAAAAATGTGATTACATGGATTTTGTCGAATTATCCAACGCTTGAGTTACCAATGGTCTTTCTGTAGAAGAGCAACAGCTCAAGGAATTTCACTTGTACATTAATCTTCTCAGCAATGGCGATCAGCACTAGCTTTGTACTTTCAAACAACAAAGCAAAAATGTGATTACATGGATTTTGTCGAATTATCCAACGCTTGAGTTACCAATGGTCTTTCTGTAGAAGAGCAACAGCTCAAGGAATTTCACTTGTACATTAATCTTCTCAGCAATGGCGAATGGACAGACAACCTGGCTGTACAAGGAGTGGCTGACATGCTAAATGTAAATATAAACGTGATTAACACAATCACACCTGATTGGATACACAACATTCAACCCAAACAAACGACCACACAATTACACTTGGCCAAATGGGAGAATTGCATTACGCTGCTCTTTAAAACAATGAACAGACAACTCAAAATGAAATATTCTTCGAACAAAAAACAAAAAACAACTTAAAGAAGATGAAAAAGACATTGTTGCGTTCGAACAAAGTAGCAAACGTCGAGAAATTCGTTATGATACCATGTTGCAAAACGAAGAGCAACTCCTTCATGACGACAGTATATATGCAATAGCTCCTGGAGAAAATCAAAGACCGTGCCCATACCTGCTTGATGAAGAATTTGAGGAACTGGCTAACCCTTTAAAATATCCCTATGGTCGTGGTGTTTTATCGACCAAAAGGCAGAAAAATATCACAACTAGAAAGTACTTTAATCAGCGATTACTACACAAAAGATGGCCAACTCGCCAGCGATATTGATTACCTCCTGGCTGCACAGTATACAGTCGAGGCAAAACAAGTTCGTGACGATATTGAAATTACTTTACGATAAAATCGTGGACAAATATTCCAAAACCGAAGGATAAACGCTGGTCCAAGTCCCCCGACAACCTACAAGCAATGATTTGTACAGATACAGCATTCATGGCATGTTTTTTACTTCATCTGCCCTTAGTATTTTGCCATATTGATGGGCGATATTTTGAATTAATTCGGGCCACTGGTATTCTGCCGCGGAAAGTGTCAAGAACCATGTGGGTATTCCTAGCTGGCGAACCATGGCTAGTAAATATAGCAATACAGTGTACCAGTAAGCTGGGAATGCCCGGACATTCCTCAGAAACTTGGGACAAAACTGAATGCAAATGGCTACGTTCTAATCCAGAAACAGCTTCCCGTGAATTCAAACATCGCTTGGACCAATTCTTCAAAAAGTTTCCTGGTGGAAAGGCGAACCCAATAGGCAAACTGCAAGACTACTTGATCCGTATAGAATTTCAGGCTTGTGGATATCCTCACGCACATGCAATTTTATGGATTAAAGACGCCCTAAAACTTTATATCAATACTGACGAAGACGTTATTTCGCTCATTAACAAGTATCAAACATGTTCTATTCCTGGTGAAGTTAAAGTACACTCTTCCACTTCTAGAAAACGTGACTCGTGTAGGTTCCCTCATCCTTCAAGCATTCAAGCACTGGTAGCCAAATCATCAGATGAACAAAAGCGTCGATTTAGGTTCGAGTGCTGCAACTTTATGCACATTACTCAGCGCAAGTTCACTGATGACCGTTCACGAGTATCGAGCTATGATGCGGTCATCAGCAACTCCACGTCTTTAAAATACACCGTGAATGGTGCAAAGACACAATTGTTTCATTAAAATGTGATTTACCAATGCCAGTGCATAGAAAATTTCTTTGCGGCGCAGGAGGAATTGCATTCTAATCGCCGTGTGCCAACATTCTTTACAGCTGTTAAGAACGGGCTCCATTACGGACACAAATTGTTCACGTGGTGCTACAGTTGGGAAAAACAATGTAAAATTACAAACGGGGGAATAGAGGTGAGTGTGTCAATGAGTGAGAAAGTGGGCTGTTGTATTTATGATAAAAAGAACGCAGTTTTGAGATCTTTTGTGTCAAAGTAAACAATACGCGACAAGTGGTACCCCCGATGGGACGTGAGTGGATTTTAGTGCGATTTAATGACCTAATGATTGAGAAAGTACAACAATTGTCGAAGGCGATCGAGGTGAAACTCGATCTGTTGAAATTGACCAACGAAGCAACAGCGAAAACAGTGAAGCAACATAACATTACACTGTGCAGAAACAGCGAGACAGCTTGGAAAAGGAAATCGAGGAGATACACGCCATCAAGCTCGAAGCACAAGAACTGATGCTACAAGATGGGAGTACGTTAGATGATCCACGAAAATGGACAATGCAAATTGAAGGTCAGTTACAAGTATTCGAAACACCTATCTTAGAAATGAAAGAAGTCCAACGCAAAATTAAATCCGATGAAACAAAAGGGCAAGAGAAACTATCAGAGGACATTAAACGTAAACAATTTGCAGAAGAATTAAAGCACGAGCGTGAGAAGTACAAATACCGTTGACAACAAGAGAAAATAATCGCTGAGAAATAGAGATCTACCGTGAGTACTAATGTATCATCTTTAAGTAAATCAAGTAAATGCAAGTTGCCAGGTTTACACATAACTAAGTTTAACGACAAACACACAGACTGACTGAGATTCTGGAATCAGTTTAGTGCAGAAGTTGACAGCTCAGACCTGCCAATGGTGACCAAGTTTTCATACCTAAAGGAACATCTCCAGATACATGTACGCTCTTGTATTAATGGCTTTCCCTTTACACCTGAAGGATATGAACGAGCAAAATGCATATTGAGTAATCTAAGTATGGTAAAGAAAATGAGGTGATCAATGCTTATGTTCAAGAAATCCTTAGCCTGCCTGTCAAAGTAGCTAAAATTCATGAGTTCTATGAGGCTTTGTTGACCAACGGCTAAGCACTTGAAACTCTTGGAAAAGTGAGGACCAGTCCAGGACATGTACTAATGACTATTGACAAGTTAGAAGGTATTCAAAGTGATCATGTTAGGAGTGATGATAAATGGCAAGAGTGTGAGTTTCCAGAGTTGGTTGAAGCACTAAGGAGCTGGACGGTGAGAAAGCCTCTGAAGGAAGATCAACAACAATCAAATAGCCACAGCCACACCACGAGCAAGCCCATGAGTCGATGGAGGATGTGATATATCCTGTAGTAATTGTCAAAGCAAATATGGTATCACCTGTCGAGTATTGTTGAATACAGGAGCAGGGAGCTCCTCAGTAAAATAGTAAACTAGCCTATCAAGAAGCAGTTTAAGAAGATTGAGATGATGTTGCAGTCCACCAGTCAGATGTTGGAAATACATCAGTTGAAATTTAGTGATGTGAATGAGAGTTTCAAAATGCAAGCAGAAGTAACCAAAATGGATCGCAGCACCTTGCTCAACATAGATAATCCCAAGTACAAGGAGGTATTGAAGAAGTATTCACATCTTGAGGGGGGCACAACAGACACAATGGCAGATATGGATGAGAAGGCACAGCTACCAGTCCATTTGATCCTGTGCACCAGTGAATATCCAAAGATCAAGACAGCAGCCAAACCAAGATTTGGCAAGCCTAATGAGCCTGTAGCTGAGTCGACCAAATTCGGGCGGTTCTTGCTACTCCAGGAGGTGAAGAGAATGTTAGCACTGAAATGTTTGCGAAGTCATCGATTCAAGTTTTCCAAAAGCTTTATGAGTCAGATATCCTTGGCCTTGGTGAACAACCAAAACAGAGTGAAACAGTCTACCAGGACTTTAAAGAGCAGCTTTTCCAGCACCCTGCGGGCTGGTATCAAACCGGGTTGATGTGGAAGCCAGGCAGTGATTCGTTACCGAGCAATAAAAATAGAAAACTTAGCAAGGTTGGGTAAGCTGACTGATCGACTATCTCGGAAACCCAAGCTGTTCCAGTTTTACCGAGAGATCATTAAGAGACAGGAAGAAGAAGGGATTGTGGAGAAGGTGACAGAGAAAACCCAGGGAAGAGAATTTTACTTGGCACATAAGCCCGTAGTTAAGGAAACAGCGGAGAGCACTAAGATACGTATCATCTACGACGCATCAGCTAAGGAAAACGACCAGTCGCCATCCTTAAACGACTTTTTAGAGACCCTTACAGAACTTAATTTGGGATGTTTTGGTAAGAGTGCGATTCAAAGCAGCAGCACTTACAGCCGACTTGAAACAAGCATTTTTGTAGACTAGAATCAACGAAAGTGATCGTGATGCATTGAGATTTCACTAGGTAGATGAGGAAGTTTACCGCTTCATGAGAGCTCTGATCGGTTTGAACCAATCGCCGTTTGTTTGTTTGGAAAGACAATCGAACAACACTTGACTAGCCAAGAACAAGAATTCCCAGTGGAATTGGCAAAATCCGAGACAGCTTGTATTTTAATGACCTTTTAGCCGGAGGGGATACTGTGGTTGAAGCACAGTACCTAAAGGAATCAACCATAGAAATCTTTGAGACAAACAGCTTCAAACTACTCAAGTGGCATTTCTATGAACACGAGCTCGAATCCCCAGGAAAGAACGATAGCCAAAAAGCTGAACAAAGCTACGCCAAGCAGCGTTTAGGGGTGAATTATGGAGAAACGAAACTACTAGGCCACCCCTGGCATAAAATTAACGACAAACTGAAAGTAACTTTCCCGACCACCAACCACAACGTTCAACGAAAAGAACAGTTCTAAGCACGCTAGCGTCAGTATTTGACCCACTTTGTCTTACATCCCCGATAACAGTGATGGGTAAGATGATGTATCGCGACATATATGACAGCAAATCTCCCTGGAATGAGCAGTTGCCAGCCGAGTTAAACAAGCAATGGGTAAAGTGGTGCAGTAGTCAGCCGGAAAGGATAGAAGTTGGAAGATGTCTCGCCGCTAACAAAGAGAAGATACAAGCGATCGATTTACACGCTTTTGATAATGCAGACAGTCAAGCAAACTGTGTGGTGGTGTACGCCGTAGCGGTGCAAAAGAAAGGGATAGTAACGGCAAAGGCGTGGTTAGCAAAGAAAGCAACCACAATTCTAAGATTTGAACTAGTATCCGGTCATATGGTAATGAAGTTGCTGGAAGGCGTCAAAGAAGCCTTGAGTAGATATCCTGTCCGGCACTGTTATGGGTGGTTGGATAGCTTGGTTGCGTTGTTCTGGATACATGGGCGTGGAAGTTATAAACAGTTCGTCAGCAATCGCGTTAAAGCCATCCAGGAGAGGAGCTACATTACTTGGCGACATGTTGGAACCCTGCTGATGTCGGTAGCCGGGGGAGCCACGCCCATCAGCTGGCAGAGTCTTGTTTAAGAGGTCCGAGATGGCTGCCTATTCGCGAAGAGTGGCCAGAGAAGGTAGTACTTGAGGCAACCAAGGAAAAGGAGGTCGAAGCCAGAAGCCAGCAACATAAAGAGCAGTTTAAATACGCGGCCCAGCAGCAAGCTAACCAGCTCGATGAAATATTGCAGATGAGAATAATGGCATGGATAGTGAGATTGCTGCACAACTGCATGTCGCCACCGAGTGAAAGACAACATGGTCCGTTGATGACAGGCGAAACGGCCGTCTTTATTAGGAAGAGGGGCAGGAATACTGACATTCGCCGCCAAGGAGTTATCACCATCACCACTGAACGAGTCCAAGGACATCAGCTCTAAGTGTCACTAAACAGACAACATAAGTTAGTATTGCTAATATTTATCGCCCACCATCAATAAGCACCACATCATTTTTTGAAAAGTTTAAGAACCTTGGTCAACATGTAAGTGAAGCTGCTACCAATTACGGATCCATGTCGTTTACATCACAAGGCGTGATCTCGTGCACGTGGGGTTGTAGATACATATTATTCGATCACGACCTATCTTGGAAAGTCACATAAAACACTCTACGTACGAAGAACTCAACAAATGGTCAATTCTCATTGTTAATTTTTGCGCGCAAAATGCCGTTTACCTAGTAAAGCTGCACAAAAGGCAAAACAAAATAACATGTTATCTTCTCTTAACTGTAAACGGATGTTTTGTATTGCTGCATATTTTTTTTCTAAAATACGATATAAAAAATACGATATAATATTTATAGTTGAATATCCAATAACGTTTGCGTTATAGTTTTATGTCATGCAGTTAAGAACAATCTGGGTTGCGCGCTTTATTCATCGACGTGCGCGAAAGTGGAGTACATCTTTAAAGCATATTCTTGAACCTAACAATAGCTGTTGTAATAATTATTATGTTGTCGGTGAGAAAGTCTGAAAGATCCGACCCCGTTTACACGCATTCGCGTGGTCACGACATCGAGTTCGGTCAGTTTGCGATCATATTTTCTCTTATGATTAGTTGTTATTAAATCATAGAAGCCACACGCGTCTTGAAAGTATTCAATGTCGCCGACGAATTACAACTATATGGAAACCATATACATGGAAATATATAACCATATATATGGAAACTATATGGCTTTAGTTGTTAACAACGTTCACCAATTCTGCCATATCGTACCGTATTGTAGTCATTTCTACTGTAGCTCGTAAGTGCAATTCACAAAGTAAGTGCTCGGTGCAAAACTAAAGACTTCAATACATAATCAAAAGTGAGACGGGACTTTAATGCCAAAAAAATGTTAACTCGATACGAAATCAGAATGATTTCAGCGCAAATTAAAAATTATTTCGATGCAAAATAAAAAGTATCCAATGCAAAATACCACTTTGTATTGTAATACAAAACAAGTTTGCCCAATGCAAAATGATTACTGCTTTGCAAAATTAGTGCAGGCGCGTGTCGCTAGGTACCTTTCCGACTGCCGAAGTTTACCTCGAAGTTTAGCTTGCGTTAGATACTCTTTATTTTGCATTGAAATTACTTTTAATTTGCACTGAAATCATTCTGATTTCATATCGAGTTAACATTTGTTTTTCATTGTCTTACTTTTGATTTTGTATTGAAATCTTTAGTTTTGCACTGAACACTTACTTTGTGAATTGCACTTACGGGCCACCGTAAATCTCACACCGAAGTAAGGTCTATTATAAAGAGGCAAACAAACATATTTGAACACCATACCATGCTGAGCTCAGCTGTATAATATTCACCCAAACCCAACGAAACATGAAACCTAAATTTTGGTTTAAAAATCAAAATCACTCGCTGTTGCTCTTTCACGTGCGCCTGCAAAGCGGTAACCATTTCGGATTGGGCAAACTAACTCGTTTTGCATTGGGCAAACTTGTTTTGTTTTAATACAAAGTGTTATTTTGCATTGGGTACTCTTTATTTTGCATTGAAATTATTTTTAATTTGCACTGAAATCATTCTGATTTCATATCGAGTTAACATTTGTTTTTCATTGAAGTCCAGTCTTACTTTTGATTTTGTATTGATATGTTTAGTTTTGCACTGAACACTTTGTAAATTGCACTTAAGGGCCACCGTATTTCTTTTGTGTGATAGCGGTTGGTCTTGCTCAGTTACTCACGAAACAATGGAATATACGGTACGTTTTTGATGATACGGTTTAAGTGGAAATTCACCCAATTAAATGTGCATTTAATTAGTAACGCATGACAACAGTACTTCATTTACCTGCTTCGTCAGTTCTAAGTTTTTCACCCCACGTTATATATACTATCATGGCATTCCATCAAACTTCACCACAGAAAAGATTCAAGCCAACCCGACGGCTACAAATACAACCAATGTGCCTGTCGAACAAGTTGAAGAAACAAACAGACGAGATCAGGCAATGTGCCGGGCTAGCTTTGATTTAACATACTGCTGGACAACCAGGTCGAATGTCAGAAACTTAAAGAGAAATAGCAATATATTTTTTCATTTTCTTAAATGAAAGAACATATAAAACTATTTAATAACTCCTTTTACAATTTTGTCATATCTTTCTTTGCTTTGGAGATATTTTACTTTAAAGTTCGCTCAGTGTCACTTCAGGTTCGCCATCTTGAAATTTGATAATTATGCATGCAAATGTATATATGACGTCAAAAGCTGGGTCGCGACAGTTTTTATCCTTAGAACTAGTACAAGTCCGTACGAACCACAAAGTTGCTAGTTTGAAGACATCCCGCTTTCAACACTCTACGGATACCTTAAATATGTTTTGCTTCAAACCTGCTCGCTCGAGGAACAGTTTCAGACATCTCACCCAGCTTGTGACGTCATCAAAATCTGCGTTAATTTCTCAATACCTCGAAAACAAAGAGAGATATGAGAAAATTATAAAAAAGTTATTAAACAGTTGTAGGCGATCTTTCATTTAAAGCAATAAAAAAATATATTGCCATTTTCCTTTAACAATTTGACTGAGTACAACAACTTTACAACAATATTGTTGCAAAGTTGTTGTACTCGATTAAACCAGAGGTGACTGTACAGGGATCTCGAGTCAACCAAGAGAAAATTATCGTATCAAACTGACCTGGTGGAAGAAAATTTGAAAGCTGAAAATTTCGAATTGAAAGAACATGTACATCAACTTCAAAATGTGCTGTGGAATGATATTAATGGTGCTATAGTCTATAACCAGTATAGACGTTGGTGATAGTTCCTCTGACAAAGCCCAATGTCGACTAATCAGATATGTTTGCGTGTTCGTTGTGTGTGTGTTTCTTTCATAGTCGTTTGGGTACGACAAAGCTAGATGAGTTAAACTTGAACAACAACTCATTGTTTTTAACTGGTTGAAGTATTTTTAACACGATAAAAAGTAGAAAAACATTTAACAATACACGAGGGTCAAAAAGGATTACTACAATATCGAGAGGCCTACATAATGCTTAATTTAAGTACCTAGATTCTATAAACTTTGATAAAACAGTACTTGATATTTTGTTAATATTATTAATCAATATTGAATCTGACTTTACAAATGTCGATTAAATATTTATTTCTTGAGAATTTCTTCACGAATTCTTAAAGATTTTGCAACGCGCACGGCTTCAAAATGGCAGTGTGAAATTTGGTATTCAATTTGGTTGAGAATTCAGAAAGAAATTTGAGAAATAAAACTTTTCTAGTAATTCGTAATTAAGTAGATATCAGCAGAATGCGTAATAAAATGTCTAAACATGACAACGTTAACGAAATAGGAAGGCTTACGACGAAATTTTGCCAGTACAATAGCAACAACTCAAGAGAGACTTGCCGATTGCTGTTCTCGTTGAACGTTGAGCTAAATTTACGATTTTAAACTTTTCTTGAAAAGTTTGCGAAATGTGAATGCGTAATTAATGAAGTAAACATATCCTGAATAGGTAATAAAGGGTTTGTAAGCGTAAGCATTTAGTTTGTAAACATCTATAATATTTACGTTTTGATTAATCCGTTTAAAAAAAACAATGTTACAGTTACTTGCTTTTTGTTCATAATGATGATGACCCCATGGCTACTTGTTGATGACCACAGAACAATAATATATATCGGTTATATTTAACTTCTATAACTCCTATGTTCTCAATGTCAACTGGTATTCCCTTAGCGCTCCGTTTCTCCAAAATATCCCTCCAACCTCCCAACATTTTCATTATTAACGCCACCAAAACACTCTCTTCGCTTCCTATGCAGTTAAAAGATGTTAACGCTATGCGATTGCTTGTCAGTACGTTTAACAAAACGAGAAATATTTATAGTTATCGCGGCACTACCCCAGTGCAAAAGATGCCATTTGATGTACCTTCGTCGTCACTTTGTAACATGCGTTTAAAATTAACCTTTGAAGTTTGCCGCTGAAGTTTGCCGCGTATCATGCTTGTTGTTTGAACAACGATTTCTACAACTGCTCATGACGTCAAAGGACGTAATTAACTGTATGTACCTGCCAAGTGCGGAATTCGTCATATTTAAGGCGTCTTACTTGCTTATCAACAACGGCAGGCGTTCTTTTAACTGTTACTTAATCTAATTAATCAAGAACTCTCCCGCAGCTCCCTTCTCATAATTGCGCGTGCTTGCTACTTCAGTCGGAAATCCATTATGTTCGACAGCTCTCAGTTTTATTGACTGCTATAGGCCTTTTTTCCACTCACCGAAAAAATTAACCTACAAGCTAGCTGCGAGTACTTTAGTCCAGTCAGAGTGCTCCTAAATGCTCACAGCGAGGTTGCCAGTTGAGTTTCGCGTACTCTGGCGATAACTGAAAAAGAAGCATTAATTAAGGTTTGTTTCCACTGAGAAAAAATTTCACGCAAACTGAGATTTCCTTTTGTTTTTCGAAATCAGTGAAATAAAACTGGGATAAAGCTTTTGAATTTGGACAAAAGAGGTCTATTTCGTGCGAAAAATTTTCTCAGTGGGAACAAGCAAGCGGTGTCAGTAGTAGGCGCATAGCTTTTTAATCAACAACCACAACAGGAGATCTTTCAACTTCTGTCACCAGAATAAAAATATATTCGGAAGAACATCTTCTGAACTGCGGGTATACCTGTATGTGTTGCAGAAAACGAGGCATTAATTGTGTCTTGCTTTTTTAGAAAGTCATACCTTGAGTACACAAGAATTTTGCGGAATGTTTTTAGCTGTCCCGGGCTGTGACAAGAACGCCAGCTTTACTGGCTATGTTTTCTCAGTGGAGCGTACTACGACTCCAGCTTGCCACGACTTAAGAACAAAATTAGTTCATGGCCATAAGCACTTTAACAATAATTATGAACAACAGAAAATTATCAGATTCTCATCCTCCAACATGTACCCCATTTTCCTCGACGCAAAGTAGTAGTACATGCGCATATCGCACATTGTTCGTCCAATAATGTCAGCTGGTTATTGTTATAAACTATATAAGGTGTACTACAATAAAAATAAGCTGTTCATTTTTGCTTCTTTAACCAAAACATGGCTTAATATTAGCTCCAAGGTTAACCATTAATCACAATTGCAATTAAAGTTAAAGTTGTTTGACGACACAATTTCTTCTAAACATGGCATGTATTTTAGTGGCGGACAGTGTCAATGAATTTTCTAACGTAAATAATTCACCGTTGGGAGTAATTAGCGTTGTTATTCATACCGCTATTGGGAATATTTGTGAAAATGTTTTCTAAGCAATAATCCAAAAACAGTTAGGAAGTTCAAAGATTTGATCGTAGTAGCATGCACTTATACAGGGTGTATCAAAAAAACCGAAATCACTTAATATGCAAGCACATTCGTTTGTCTTGAACCACAAAAGGTTTTTGAGCACTGGAATTTGAAATCATTAGCTTGAAAGGTCCCGTCCGAACGTTGCACAATGCCCTTTGTTCGGATTGTCGTTCGACTGCATATAAACTCGATGTTTAAACGGAGCCAAATTGCATCCTAAAACAAAGTAGATCGTCTAGTT
>JAOBAZ010297047.1:0-14089 GCA_026546875.1 Pteroeides caledonicum
AATTAAAATTTGCAATGAGATAATAATGGGTGAGCCAACATGCTGTAATTATTAATTTGTACTAGAACTAGAAAATTAGTATATGAGAAAACCTAAAACATTTCATAAATTATGTTAATTGTCATATTAACATTTTTTATGAAATATGTTTTGACATTTATGAAATATGTCAAAACATATTTCATAAAAAATTCCATTAATTATTGTATACATGCATTGGTTAAAATTCTTTGATATGTTTTCCACATCAGCATTAATTTGTTTTAATTATTTGCCAATAAGGATTCTAGTTACCATTTGAGACAATGAGCCAAGCTTTAGAACTGACAAACAGCTTTTTGCAAGAAGACTTCCTCGAGATTTAAAAACAATATGTTCCCAGTCGTCCCATTCCAAGTTTTCTAACTTTGCACTTTCTTTCAACATTTCTCCTTCAACAATATCTCCAATGACCTCAGCCATGATTTCAACAACTTCACTATCCTCCAGCTCTCCAAGTCCAACAGATGCCTTAGCAAGGAGAAAGTCTCCACTTAAAATTGAGATTTTGTTCCCAAGATTCATGATTTTTGCATCATCAGAAGGCAGGAAATCACTTTTGTTCATCACACCCAGGTGGACCATGTAACCTAACAAATAAAATGTGGTTTAAGCAATTCTGGCACAGACATCCCACAAACAATGGTCTATTCCAATTTTTAACTGTACCCCTCTAGGAACTATAGAAATTCCAGGGAGAGGGGATTTTTTTGAGAATAAAATTCAAGGGAAGATGGAAAATTCTGGTGATGGAAATTCCAAGGGAAGGGGAAGTTTTGGTGAAGGAGATTTCAAGGTTAGGAAGGAATTTCCAAGAGGCAAATAAACTATCTGGAATTTCCAGGGAGAAGGAAAAATTGGGGAAGGCCTTTCCTAGGAGAAGGGAAAATTTCCTAGGGAGAGATGGTAAAGGAAAGGAATTTTTTGGGGGGAGCAAGTGATGATAGAATTTCCAAAGAGGGCATATAAAACCACCGGAAATTCCAGAAATTTAGGGGAAAACAAGGAAAAGGGGTGTGTTAAATTAAAAGTTAAAGTAAAAATTAACTGGAATAGCTAATTTTTATCTTGTTGATCAACTTTTTGGATGTTTATAAGTAAACCATGACATTTCATATTTTGTTTAAATTAAACTACCTGCATTTATAGTCTCAGCAACCTCGGCCAGCTTTCTTTGATTACGCAATACCCCTGTAACAGTCTCGTGTCCAAGGGGGACAGACCTGGTCATCAATAATTCTCCAGTTCGCGACATCAACAATACAATCAAACCAATCGCTTCGAAACCTTCTGTTCCGTCGTAGACCAACTGTCTAGCGGTCTTCACCAACGGATGTCGGCTACCGACCAGCTTTTTACTTTGAACCAAAGCGCTAGAGATCTCATCACTGAGCAAATAGCGAATCAATGATGTCGGATATCCAACCACTTTTTCCGCTTCGCTTGCCAAGTTTTTCAAACCCTGAGAGGCAAAGAAGGATGCGGAGTATCTCCTTAAATATACCTTCGTAATGTTACCTCGTAAACATGTAGTGCAATGGTGTTTTGACGATGAAATAATCTTCGCCAACAAACGAGCCACCATCTTGCGAAAATTCTGGCCGGTGACCATTTTCCACAGGGATTCCAAGAATCTTATTTGGAAAAGAGAAATTCTCATTCTCTTCGTTCACTTTTTTTATTCTATCCCATTTCACTTTCTCGCATGTGTTTATTTGCCTGCTGTGCAAATCCGTAGGTTCACGAGACGTTTGAACAGGCTCTCTTGGTTTGCCTCGCGTAGAAACCTGGTGAAAATTTATACATATGATTTGCAACAGGTTTACCTTGCACCAAATCTGGCAAAATATATGTTACTAAGTTTAGGATGGTTTTGCCTCGCGTTCAAAGCTGAAGCAAATTTAGTACGACATTCTGCACACATGTAAATCGATATGTAAACATTTTTGCAAAAATTAGGCTTGCAAACCTTTCGTACGCACAACGTGTAAACCTAAATTTTAAATTTAGTCGTTAAACTTGGAACACGTTTCTCTAAAATCCAAGTTCCTGCCCCCTTTAGGAGAGATTAAGCATAAAGTAAACATGGACCTAAATCACCGAGTGCTTTACGCCATATATACGTCCTATATGTATAGGGAATCAAGGGATGGCGAGTACAATTAAGGATTAAAAGAGTGATGTTTGAAAATTTTGGCAAAATTGAACGAGCCGTTGAGGCAAGTCTAATTTGGTAAACTTTTTAAACATAACGACTATTATTAATTCCTAACTGTACGAGCAGCATTGCAGGATTATTTGTTTATTATCAGCATGATAAAGTTGCATCTACCATCCCCTCCCCTAGATAATTTCAAGCAAACGCCAAGTCGAACTTGGCGAACTTTGATTCAATATTTCATAGTTTTTCAGTATTTTGGTTTAACGCCTTACTTTTTAGCTCTTTTAGGGTTGTGTTAATGCCAAAATCATACAAGTGGTTGGCTACTTGTAAATACTAGAGTGAATTTCATTGGCTATGCGATTACAGCTCACAAAGGGTGCGATTAATGCTCAAATCGCACTCCTCTTAGCCAATGAAATTGCAGTATTTCCTACTGATTTCAGAAGATATATTTGAAGATATAATTGAAGATATATAATCCAGTAATTTTGTCATGCTAATAATAAGAAGATTAATTAACATAAATTAAAACCAAATTGGCAGAAATTCGAAGAACATTGTCGTCAAAATTTGAACTGTTTTGGGTGCCCTGTGGAAAACTGGTAATGAGCCAAGATATGGCGTCGAAGAAAATAAAGATGGCAAGAAAACTGCTTTTGTATACATCTATAAAGTGAAAAATATACGAAACGTTGGGAAGAAAATGGACCGTAAAAGATCTATATTCTATTCGCTTCGTAGTCGCACGAATGGTTGTTGTCTGTTACCCGAGTTTCAGCGAACAGTGTTAGGTATATGTCGATTAATATAAGACTGGTAACTTTAATTGTTTGTAATCTGTCTTTCTGTTGTTTGAGATATTGATCGTAAGAAAGCGTTTGTGTGGTGTCTAAGTGTATTTATTTATAATTATAGTACATGCAAGGGGTATGTTTTTAAATCTTTTGGAGTATTAGCTTACAGTTTTTAGTTTTACACTGTAAATACAGTCACGGTGTTTGTTATCTCAAATCGGCGTAGTACTGGTCTAAAAATCATACATAAAATTATACAATTTGTTAATAAAAGTTGATTAATGTTTCAAGTCGCGTGACAACTTTAAACCTGAATTGTTTGTCCAACTTTCGTATTTGACCTAAACTTTTTCTGTGATGTTTTTTTAATGTTACTATAATTATTGAATTGTTTTCTGAGAAGTTGAATTGGATAAGAAAAATTGCCATGATTTACCAAATAAAGACGAATACAGGTATCATTTTAATGTTGACTGTCAATATAGTTAGTGGATGTAATCTAGTCTGAAATCATTGCTGACAGAATTACAACACTAATATTCACAGTCATATACAGTAGCTGAAGTAGTTCTGATTCAGTAAGCGAATACTAGTCAATGAATCATATCAGCCACTTTCACTTTAAATAAATGTCTCTCAGGAGCATATTTAATTATGAAGTGAAGTTAGTCAAATGAGGCCAAAACTACTGTAAAATTTGTATTAAAAAATTAATATGCATCTTATAAACATCTTCACATTATAATACTGGTATTGTCGTAATTCAACTGCCTGTAATCTCCCAGTAAATTACATTTATCATATACAGTTGTTAATAATTCAGTCAACAGTTATCTGCAAGTGAATTACGACAATCTTATTCATATGTGAACTTGTAATTGTTGTATTAATGCATTCACTGACATCTTGTTGTTGTTATTTCTTAACATTTTGAGCACAGAAACAGGGACAAGTAACTAAATGGCAATATGATTTTCATTCCTGAATAAACAGAACTGTTTTTGTTGCCTCTTACTAGGGAGTTTAAGGTCTAGGAAGTGGTTGTCGATAACATGGTCTTCTAAACAGTAGATGTATAAGTATTATCCTAAAAGAAAGAAAATGAGTAATTAAATACTTCGGGGAAATTAGGAACATCATCCTGGTGTTGTTTACATCAATAGAAAGACACTGGGACCATTTCAACAAACAACATCAATTCTGTTACAACATGAAAGCTTTTAGCTAACATTGGTTTTAATGGTTTGAGCGTTATGATTCTATAAGATTTAACTATTTCCAAAAGTCACAGATACTGAAGCTTCACATGTAAACAAGAACGTCAGTCAACCATGTTGACTCTCAAATAGGATGTTTTTGATGCATTATCGACCACCATGGCGTCGTAGAACTCTAATCAGTGCTAGGTGGACAACTGAGATGCAAAGAAGTACAATTTACTATATAGAGATAATCTATTTATAAATAAGGGATGTCCAAGCTAACGACAGGGGTTGCATCAGTGTTAGCCCATTGTGAGGGGTCCCCTCAACAAATAATACTACCTGGTGATAATTGGGTTAAAATCTGGTACCTGGCTGTGTATAGTTGGTGCCACTTTGAATGCTCACCTTCTGCTAATTATTTTGTACCGCATTGTTTTTTATATTTACTTTTTAGTTTGGAAATATTTTTATGGTAAATATGTTCTTATTTCTGTTGTTTAGGAAGTGAATATTTAGTTAAACGACTGAAGTGTGAACAAGTTTTTGTTGGCCACGAAGGATGTGTAAGTCAAAAAGCCAGGCAGACAAACAGACAGATAGACAGACAAACAAACAAACAAACAGACAGACAAAAAGTCAGGCAGACAGACAGACAGGCTGGCAGACAGACAGACAGACAGACAGACAGACCGACAGACAGAGTCAGACAGACAGACAGACAGACAGACAGACAGGTATACAATTACACAGACAAACAAACAAACAAGCATGCATACCATACATTTAGACATTTACTGTACAGTCTCCAATATTTAAACCACTGAAGTAGATACTCATTTACAGACAGGTAGACAGATAAACTCCTAATCATAAAGTACAGTCTACACACAAATAAATAACCTATAACATTTTATTTCTCAGGTAAATACAGTAGCATGGAATGAGTCAGGGGATATGCTCCTTACAGGATCAGATGACTGTCAACTAAATATGTACAGATTAAGTTCCATGAAGGTATTGGTAATTGGGAACTTAATTTACTAACATATATGTGTAAATATCACAATATTATTGTAGATTAGATCTTTGCTTAAAGTAACAGTGGGAAGTCTCAGCCTGCCATTGGCACCTATAAAATTGTGGTTTTCATTTACATGACTTTGTATAATTGTACTGGGGTTTTATAATTTTTTTAAAAAGTATTTTGTATAAAGGGTGGTGCTGTTCTTGAAAAACAACAAAACTGAAAACTGTTTAGAAAAAACAGAAAAAATGTAAAACCATTTTTTTTAAAGTTAAATGACACAGAGATAAAAGCGATGCTGTTGTCATTTTCAGGTACATGTGTATACTGAAAAACTGCCCCGGCCTATTTGTTTATTTTATTAATAGGTATTTATGACACATGTCATTTTAAATAAGTATCATATTGGTCCTTCATCAGATAGAAGCACAATTGTTACAATGCTGTTCACTCTTATCAAATTATAGCCTGTCCAATCAATATCAAGCGGACATCGAGCAAATATCTTTAGTGCAAAATTTTTGCCATGTACTGGTGACACCAAGGTATTTTGATTTGCATATTTATTATTTTGTAATGAAACAAAATGTAATCAAAATATATAGTTAAGCTAAACATATTTGTAGACTATACTGTATAAATATATTTCAACAGAGACTTATGTTCATACTAGTGGGAATTATAAGCTGTATATAGTATTTTGGGTGATATGGTACCAAGCAAATGCCTCCTGAAAAAGTTTAAGGTCTGAAATAGTACTTTCTACCTTTTAACCCGTGTGCTGTTGTGGTGCTGCCTGCAAATGGGCACTTACAATCCAGTGCTCTGAAGCCACACTTTTGTATGAGTTGAGGAATATAATAATGGGTTTTGCAGGATGATGGAAGGGTTGGGATTCTTGATCTCTCGTTGGTTCTTATGCCTGTTGTATGCAGGTTTTGATACTTTTACTTTCTCTCTTATTTAAAAAAGATTGTTTCTTGTTCTGGAGATGGTGTTCTTCATTACAATGATGTCAACAGTCATTCTTATTATGGTAAAAGTCCATTTCGATGTCACTCTGGTACAACATATGAGGTACACTGTAACACATCCCTATACAGTATATGTTAGTGTCAGATAGGGATAATTTGGTGTAATAATGGATAACATGGGATAAGGAGATACATGTGTGTACAACTTGAGATAAGTAGGTACATGTTGGGGTAAATATACACTGTTTAGGATAAATATGTACAACTTTGGTTGATGAGTCACATTGTCTGAAAATATAGGGTAGGTTAGGAAAAGGAGATATTGAGAAGATAAGGATAGCTTAGGATATGAGAAAAAAATGGGATAGGAGCAGATAATGGTAGCTTAGGATATGAGGAAAATAAGATTGTAAGGGGTTAACAAAGACTATTATGGATAAAACATGATGATATGGATAGTTTACAATAAGGAAGGATATTTTTGGAATGTCAGAGGTGTATAATGTACACTAGGTGATAAAAAAGAATTAAGGGGAAATTTAGGACAACAAAAAGGGTCATACTTGTAGATGGTAGTTAAATAAGGATTTTAATGGATAAAACGTGGTTAAGAGTGGTAATTTGGGATGAAATTATGTAATGCATAGTAAAATGAAATTAATATAATTATCACTAATTTTATCCCTTTAGGTCAACACTACCCCAGCAGACCCTCACAGTTTTTTATCGTCTGGTGAAGATGGAACTGTCCGGTTTTTTGATCTTCGTTACAAGACAAAATGTCTTTGTGAAGGATGTAAAGATGTATGTAGTTAACAGGTTCTTGAAGGAGAGCCGTGGGAAATATTAATGTATTTTTAAATAAATCTTCTTGGTATGGGAGATAGCTATTACTATTTCGAATTTTATATGTTTCTGGTTTCTTAAAAGAATTAGTAAATAGCTTTTTCGCGCTAATTGCTGTTAGCATTGCGCCGTAGATTCGGTATATCAGCGGAATCTATGGTAATTGTGACATATATACGAGGTAAAATTTTAGGAAATCGACGAGAATTTTTTTTATTGGGCGATTTTAACCCCTTCCTTGTATACAACGTCATAAATTGATAAAAATGCCAGTGACAACTGAAATAGAAAGGGTTAACGAGATAGTTTTTAACCTTTGCTGGACCGTAGCTCTGTTAGACAAGTAAAATCGTCTGGCGTTAGCCTACGTAAAATAATAAAAGTCAACTACTGTCTGGAAAGGTTTAACGAGATTTAATCCCTTCTGGACCGTAGCTCTACCTTGGGCAAGTAAACTCGTCTGGCGTTAGCCTACGTAAAATAATAAAAGTCAACTGTGGTCCAAAAGGGTTAACGAGATAGTTTTCAACCCTTTCTGGATCGTAGCTCTACCTTAGGCAAGTAAAATCGTCTGGCGTTAGCCTTCGCAAACTAATAAAAGTCAAAACGCGGTCCGGAAAGGGTTAACGAGATTTTTAAACAGTGGTACAGCTTTCAATATTTGTTGATTAGTGCTAAAGGTCTATTCTTTCCATATTGTTTTTCGAAGAATGGAAGGCACATGTTTTCAGTCTAAAATTTTTGTAGATCAATACTGCAGAGTCAGGCTGGATCCATCCCTGACCTGGAGCAAACCAGTGAGGCTGATACGTACTTTATATAACTGGAGGGAGATGTTTGGATTGCCGAATGACGTCAATTTTTATAATTGTAGTACGTCATTTTCAGTCCCCTTGCTCGGTCTTGCACGTAGCAAACTCAGTGAGCTCGATACATATTTTATATAACTGGAGGGAGATCTTTGGATTGATGAGTGACGCCAATTTTATAATTGTAATACGTCATTTCCAGTCTCTGCTCGGTCTTTTGCACAGTTTAGTACGTGCGTGACTGAGCAAAAGGACTGGAAATGACGTACTACAATAATGAAAATTGGCGTCATTTTCCGGTAGTGCGAAAGTCCGCGAGATATCCCTCCAGTTATATAAATCGAGCTCACTGACTAAGCTGTGCAAAATACCGAGCGAAGAGACTGGAAATGACGTACTACAATTATAAAAATTGGCGTCATTTTTCGGCAATGCGAAAGTCCGCGAGATTTCCCTCAGGTTATAAAAATCGAGCTCACTGGAGCAATCGCTGTCATGAAACGCTCTCATTGTTATTTCTATTCCATTTATTCTTCTTACTTCTATAGGATGTTCTTATTGATTGTGGCAGTAAGGCTGTGACGTCATTCTCAGTAAACCCTCTGTACCCATACTACATTGCGGTCGGTTGTGAGGACAGTATGCTTCGTGTTTACGACAGAAGATCGTTGAGTACGGATAAAGATTGTAACGAGAAAGAAAATGGTTTATTGTATCAGTTTAAACCGAAGTCTTTGGGACAGCGAAATTGTCGAGTGACCTCGTTGAATTATAGGTAAGTGCACGTGACCTGAGGCAGAGCAAAGAGACTGGGACTAGCAACAGAATAGAAATCCAATTTCGTATTTTTAATCGATTGTTACACCGTGATTTTTTTATGAAACTGTTTGAAACTTTGTGTGCGTGACTTGTATAGAGAAATGAATACTTGGGAAAAATTTGATACCTACAAGTTAAAATACGAGCGGCAGATCTGTATGGGTATTTACAATAGCCAGTGCGAGTATTGGGTAGTTAACTTATTAGTTATTCATCAATTTCAAATAGCAATATATTTTTCTTTTCTCCCAAATGAAAGAACTGTTAAAACTATTTAATAACTTACTTTACACATTTATTGTATCTCTCTTCGTTTTCGAGATATTTCACTTCAAAGCTGGCTAGACGTTATTGATGACCGCCATCTTGAACCTTAATTAGCTTCAGTTTTGGTGACGTCACAACCAGGTAAACCGTAAAGAAACTCCTCCTCTGTGACTGTGTTAAGAGGACAATTTGTGTAACTGACTCCAGACAAACAACAAATGACAAAGCAACAAACAATCATGTTTAAACCTCATATCGTAATACAGTCTTCAAGGTAAACAACTTTGGTTGTGTCGTTCCGTGAATATTCAAGATGGCGGACGTTATCAAATTTTACCAAACTTGAAGTGAAATATCTCGAAAACAAAGAAAGATACAACAAATCTGTAAAGAAAGTTATTAAATAGTTTTAAGAGTTCTTTCATTTGGGACGATAAAAAAATATATTGCCATTTCCCTTTAATATAGTTAATGAGCTATTAAAAGGTTTTACAGGGATCCTCCACTCTAAAAACAAATATCCCGTAAATACATCTAAATAGCGTAAATTCGTACCATGTTTCGCCATGAAATGACCTCGTTTGTCCGTTGTTTTTTTTTTTCAGTTCTGATGGTCAAAATCTTCTCGCTAGTTTTTCCACAGACTATGTCTACTTGTTTGATCTAAATTCCAAGCCACTTGCGCAGTTTGAGTCAGACGCTACCGCGAGTGAGGAGAGTGACGGGTTGTGCCCGCTCGCAGGTAGCGACCCACCCATGAAACGCCTGCGTCTTCGTGGAGATTGGTCCGATACGGGACCAAATGCCCGCCCGGAGTCCGAGGACACTAGTACCAGCAACGAGAATACCTTCATACAGCGCATGTCCGGTTATTTAACGAGGTGGATCCAGGAGTCGATGCAGAACGCTGAACGACGAAGCCACGATAATAATCCGAGAGCCACGCGATCACCTTCCGACGACGCCACAGAGGGAAGCATTAATCAGGATGAAAATTCGGATTCTGTGGATGTTGGCGACGAACCCGAGGAACACCCAGCCGAGGGTAGCGAAAATAACCATGGGACTGGGGATTGTAATAATGATGACGTCATACAATCTGTCGAAAACAATGTTTGTGAGGAACAACATGAAACTCCAGGGGATGAAGGAGGGTTGGAACAGGATCGTAAGGATACTTCGAAAGATCAGAGAGAAGATTTAGTTTGTAGACAGGGATCTTTGGAGGGACAAACGGAGATATCGAAGGATAAAGGAGAACCTTTGGAAGATCAAAGAGGTGATAGCACAGTATCTTTAGAAGATCATGAAGAATCTTCAGATGATGATGAAAGGTCTTCAGAGGATGAAATGGGTTATTTGGAGGACCAAGATATCGGTCCAGAATATAATGAGGATTCTTCCATGGAACTTGGTGCGAAAAACATTCCAATGGAATGCGAAGCTTCTCCTGAAGACTCGAAATATAAAAATGGTGGAAAAACGGGTTTGACCGTTGATAATGACGTTGCTTCGGATAAGTGTTCGGCTCCAGTTGTATCGAGTTCAGCTGGTATTAAGTCGACCAATTCCGATGCCTCAGCGATGTTTTACCGAAAGAAAAAGAAACGGGGCTCTAAAAATAGTGTTCGGAAATCCAAAATGCCCCACGCTAAAACTGATAAAATACCATTGACTTCTAGGGATGCAGAGAGTTGCACAGGGATAAGTAAGAACAATGAAGCAGTTGTTAAAGGGATAACTAGGGATATCGGGGAAAGTGAAACGACTGTTGATAATTCGTTAGGTGAATCTACAAAACAACAGCTAAACAATGATCCAACATGCGATAATTCAATTCAGGATATTGGGGATTCCGGAAGTGACGTAACTGATGACATCCGGATTGAGCCGCCGCCTCCTGGGAACGAAGGCGGTACACAAGAGGGAACTAGCGCTCTGTCTCCACAAAGTAGAACTTCTGCGGCCAGAGTTTCTACCTCGGTATCTCACAGCGCGAGTGTCGGAGAGTCGTCGGAAAGTGACGAAAGCGAGACGAGGAGAAATGCTGCGGCAAATGTTATACAGAACTTTTTCCGTTTTCGCCATAAAAACAATATAGCTTCACGTGGTCATAATGTACCAATCTATTCGGAAGCAAAACAGATATACAAAGGACACAGGAATGCTCGCACCATGGTAAGTTGCATCAAGTATTTTCACCAGAGAAACCGCTGTCACTAACAGTTTCTACGTTTTGGCATTAAAGATTTGCCTAACAGCCAGTGTATGTTACAGTTAGACACGAGGTCTACACTAGAAAACAATAAATCGAAATAATTATAACTTGGCGACGTTTAGGCCAACCTAAATTGCCTTTCATCTCAGCCACGTCATATTGTAATAGCATATATGAAGGGCTGTTGGGTGCGATGGGTTGGTGTGGGATAGAATAGGGTTTTGTTGAATGGTGTTGGGTGGAATGGGGAGGAGTGAGGTGATGTGGGGTGGAATGGGGTGATGTGGGGTGGTGTTGGGTGGGGTGGAATAGGATTTGGCTAGGGTGGAGTTGGGTGATTTGAGGTTAAATAGGGTGGTGTGGGGTGAAATAGGGTCTGGTTGGGTGGTGTTGGGTGGAATGTGGTGGTGTAGGGTGGGATGCATTGAGTGATAAACGCCAAAGGCGTAAGTCACTTCAGGGTGTGATGTTCCCTAGAGAAACTTTGAAAGGTCGAAGTCTTGTTATGAAGACATTGTCCACAGCCACAGCGCGTAAATTACGCAAATGACTTGTTACGATTTTCTGTGTTTTCAACGTGATATTTTACAGAATTTTCGATGAATATTTATTGAATTAAAGCCACGATTTTGAACAATTTCACAAACTTAACAGAGCTTTGTCCACACAAAAAAGTGAGCTTCGCGTTCATAGGCCAAACGACATATGAAAAGATTGATACCATTATTATGGGATCCTATCTATGTTTACCTGGGTTCCGGGTTTTCCCTGGGTTCCGGGTTTTCCCTGGGCTCCGGGTTTTCCAGTTTTTCTTCTTTGGGGGCTTTATTTGACTCTTTCTGTTAGGCCACTGACCACTGGAAGATGAAATTTCTGTCACTGTAACATCATCGCTTATTTTTTTTACTCCAGATCAAAGAGGCAAACTTCTGGGGAGATGATTTTGTTTTAAGTGGTAGCGATTGTGGCCGTATTTTTATTTGGTCAAGACACACGGGAGAGTTAGTCATGTTGTTGGAAGGTGATCGCCATGTTGTCAACTGTGTCCAACCTCATCCTTTTGATCCCAGTAAGTATATGGGGGTAATTTGGGTTACTGGAGGATAGTTAAGGATTAAAAGGAATAAAAGGGGTTATGTGGGGACAGTTAGGAGAATGGATTGTGGAATTTTGACGGAGTGTATTAGTGGTTGAATACACGGATGATAATGGTTAACTGGGATAGCTAGGGTAAAGAGTAGAGATGATTATGTGGGGGTAGTTAAGACGTAAATGGATTGTTTGTGTTAGAAGGTCTCATTATTAATAAACGATTGACTTTTTAGGTTAAATGGAATTACATGTGATCTTTCGTTTTAGTTTTAGCCACAAGTGGTATTGATTATGACATCAAGTTATGGACTCCAACAACTCTGAGTCTTTCTTCACTGGAAGATGTACATGAGGTGAACATGAATTTGACGTTTTGTTGCGATGTACATTTATAAACATTTATAATAATTCTTTCTAGGTTGTTGCTCGTAACGAGAAAATGTTGCGAGAAAGTCGTGATACATTGACTGTACCTGCATCGTTTATGATTAGAGTTCTGTCTTCATTGCATCGTGTCAGAGTTCATAGTAAGTCACTGTAGCTACGTCATATGCCAATTAGGTGCTATGACGTCATATGATGACATGACGTCATAGATAAACACCTTTATCAAATTATTATAATTATTGGCAATTATCGTGTAAAAATAATATACTTTAAGGTACAAATACATTTTTGTTGTTGTTGTTATTGTTATGACGTCATAGATTAAGATTGACATGACGTCATGTATGATTAGTGTTCTGTTTTCATGACATCATAGTTCATAGTAAGTCACTGTAACTTCGTTATATGCTAATTAGGTGCTATGGCGTCATGTTATGATAACATGACGTCATAGATAAATATTGTCGTGACGTCATGTTTGATTAGAGTTTTGTCTTCATTACATCGTGTCATAGTAGATAATGTTAACTACATCATATGCTAATTAGGTTATAATGATGTCATATTAGGTCAATATAATGAATAATAAATAGTCAATATAAATATTGTCATGACGTCGTTTATGATTAAAGATCTGTTTTCTTGGTTTAATGATATACAAACAACATGACATCATTGCAATATCTTCTATCATAAACATGTGATTTAAGATATTGTTATAAAATAAGCTATTACGCGAGTAATAAGTACTACACGAGCGCTGATTGGTCAGTTAGCGTGTTTATCTCAGAGTATATCAACACGTTTTTTCCGGCGCTTTTTTCACTGTGGAATAATTTTTGTTAAATTTAATATTTTAAGCCTGATATTTTATAAAAGAAATATAAAATGGCTTTCCCTGTGTTTTTATACTCTGATATAAACACTTGGGATGTTGCTCGACTTTCGAAAAGCGTAATTAAAACACTCGCCTATGGCTCGTGTTTTTATTACGCTTTTCGAAAGCCTTGCAACATCCCGCGTGTTTATATCAGAGTATATAAACACGAAAAACCATTTTTTTAATTATGATGTCATGTAGTTTGGTTTTTCCTACATCGCGTCATAGTCCAAGTCGTTAGATAACAAGGTATTAATAAACTAATACTGAATTTTCCATTTGTTTTTACAGCTGTGGCGAACGATGAGGAGGACGACGAAGGCGACGACGATTAACCGAACCTAGCACAAAGGACAAAAGATATTTTTGTATCCTTGACTAATTATATGTCTAAATATGTTGCGAAATACTTGAAGAAAAGCGAAATAAAGCAAGAAGGAAAAATAACTTCTTCAAAGTTTAGTAACTTACGTTATAGTTTATTTGAACCTAGCCAGTGGTGTAGCCAGACTGACGATTTTGTCCCGCTATGTGAATTTTGAATTATTATAAGTATTCATGTCTTAGATCG
>JAOBAZ010297158.1:0-14089 GCA_026546875.1 Pteroeides caledonicum
CCTACGGACCTGTCGTATGGGCCCGTACAAGAGCAATGCATGTTTTAATAAAGTTATTCCTCGTTCTAGTGAAGACATATAATAAACTCCTTATTAACCTCACAATCTCGGTTTTTGCTTTCGATCTTTTGATAGTACAGACTTCGCCCTTCGGGCTCGGTCTGTACTCAAAATATCTCAAGCAAAATATTTTACCTCACCGACCTCGCATTCGGTTAATAAGATTGGTTAATGGTCCTAAAATGGTAGCAGTAGTCAAATCTGAATCTCTGTAATAGTGTAGTGCCGACGATTAGGATGCAAGCACTGCTATTTAAAGTCACTTCAAGTCTTTTAATTCAGAATTAAAGTGGCGTAATAACCTGAATGGTCCAATGGTAAGAGTCGACTCCAATGTGTCAGTAGCTGCTCTCTGGTAAAACATTGCATTAACCAACATTGTACAATAAAGTAACGTAAGACAACACGCCAACCGCTGGGCACGTGTGAAACGACTGTCCACTGGCCGCGTAAAGACTGAGAACCACAAATGACGATCTTTCAAATTTCTTTGTGTGGTTGTGTTGAATAGAGTTTTAAAGCTGGTCATTTCTTCTTCACTTGCTGGAAGGAGAACAGTCTGTACACTTCCTTGTTCCTTCTCGACTGCAAGCCACCTCTCATTTAAAAACAAATAACTTTTCTTCTCATTTAAACCATGAATTAAAACTTTATCAAGCAACCAAGATGGACTTGAGCCCGCGTTATTGTGCCATATTTGGAGGTAAGTTATATTTCCAAGAACATCAGGAGAACTGAGCAAAAATGTATCAATACCACCTCGTTGAAAACACTTTCGTTTAGGGTGGAAAAGTGCTCTGGGTTCAACCTCTTTATCTTGGCCAGTGATCATAATTGATACATTGGCGGTGGTACCAGCATTGTAACTACTACCAGTGTAAATTGTTATTTCGTAGAAATATTTATCCGAGGGATTGTTCTCTTGTAATGGAGTTACACCAAACTAAATTGAGATAATTAGAATAGATTGATTGATTAATCGATTTGAGATTGATTGATTAATCGATTTGAGGTTGATTGATTAATCGATTTGAGGTTGATTGATCAATCGATTTGAGAACTAAATTGAGATAAGTAAAATAGATTGATTGGTGAGTTGGTTGACAGCTTGATTGAATAAATAATTAATAAATTAGTTCACTGATACGATTGACTGATCAATTGGTTGATTGATCATGATTGGTTGGTTGGTCGCTTGCTCATATTAACTGATGGATTAACTGACTGATAATCATTGACTTGAATATATCAAAGTTTCTATAAAGTGAAAAAATGTTTATTGTATTGTTTTAAAACAGAGAAACTTAAAATTACATTTATCCGTTATATAAAAACTAGAAGAGAATCGTTACAAAATATTTAAGTTGCTTTCATGCCATAATTTCTGCCGACTATACCCAAACGTAGTTAATAAATATGTATTTGAACAATGAAAAATTGAATTATATCTAATTAATGTCCAGGGCTGAGTTGTTCAAAGGTGGGTTAACGCTAACCTAGGGTTAAACGTTAACCCACTGTTTTAGTTTACTGTGTTAGAATCCACAGTGTTAGTTTTAAATTCACATCATAACATCTTGAACCAATTCACAACAGTTCTGTTAAAACCCCAACAAGTTTTCAACGAAGCAGGCTCTGATAATTTTGCTTCTCAATTTTACACTACCCCAGGGTTAAGCTAACTAAGGATGTGCTGGATCCGGATACCGGTATCCGGTAATTTTGCGATATCCGGCAGTATACGGTATCCGGTCATGTGGTATCCGGCAGTATCCGGTGTTCAGTAATTTTGCAATATTCAACAGTATCCGTTACCCAATAATGCAATATCCGGCAGTATCCGGTAATTTTGCAATATCCGGTAGTATACGGTATCCGGTAGTATACGGTATCCGGTCATGTGGTATCCGGCAGTATCCGGTGTTCAGTAATTTTGCGATATTCAACAGTATCCGTTATCCCATAATGCAATATCCGGCAGTATCCGGTAATTTTGCAATATCCGGTAGTATACGGTATCCGGTAATGTGGTATCCGGGAGTATCCGGTATCATGTAATGTGGTATCCGGCTAATCCCTAAAGCTAACCGAGCTTTGAACAACCGGCCCCTGATGGGTTTTCTACGCATCTACCCATAAAAAAACGTATAGAAATATGGACGTTTTTAAACATGCTTTTGACGAAGTCAATGTTATGTAACCGGGAAATCACGTTCCTTTTCCTTTTTGTAAGACATCTTTTTTAATAAAGATCTTTATCCTATAAAAGCATAAAACCAATTTCACTTTATAAGCACATTAAACTTTTTAAAAAAAATAATATCTGACCTTTTCAGCATCCTTGGAGTCTTGTCGTCGAGCGTAAATAAGCAAGAGAAGGAATAAACCAAATACGGTGACAACAGCAATCAATGCCAGAGGATTATCTTTTATATTTACGTCAAACACATATTGAAAATCAATCTTATTTGGCGCTGGGAATACACCCGCTATGAAAGAACAATATGGCTTATGATTAATAGTATATTGGCTGAGGTCATGTTAAAATATAATAATATACACGTGTATATACAGAGTTCCGAATTCATATCTGAATTACAGTTCACGTGACTTGCATGTGATCATATTTGAATTTTAAACATGTGTATCGAATTGCGCCGGTGCTATGGCGCATCGCTACTGTGAGTGAGTTGAGTGCCGCCCAGGTAGACAATAACAAGACACATCTGGTGGTAAACGACGATCTTTACTGGACAACAACTCAACGTCAACTGCCGTAACCGACAGTGTACACGTTATTTATACAAATACATACGTCAACTAACATCACGACTACAAACTATAATGAATACAAATTAATTACAAGTCCATACAACTCACGATAGGTAGTATCGTGAGTTGTAGGGACGTAGCATAGCGAAATATAAGTAAAGACGATGTTGTCAATGATAAACTTAACAACTTTACTTTTTCTACATAAAAAAACAAAGTACTCTCCATAGAAACACTCACCTCCAATAGAAACCTTGAATACTCCTTTCTTCCACGATGGCCGCGGTAAAACGTGGGAATCAGAGGAATCGCGTCGAGTTCTTCTCATGAGCCGATCGCGCCTCGAAGAAAAATCGGATTGCCCCGGACGACAAATACAATGAGTTCGAAAAAGAGTTGTTCTTAAACCAACCTAGAAGGAATAAATTTAGAACAAATTAAAATAAATTAAGTAGGTGACTATTGATTTTCCAGCATTCTGATTGGTCAAGATTCACTGTCACTGGTCAGTGACCATAGCTTTTTGCAATTTTATGTTATTAATTAAAATAATAAATGTGAAGTGAATTTTCATAAAATTGTTTTGACTATTAATTATAAACACCTGGTAATCTATACTAAAAGAATTAGTCACCTCAGTAAATATAGGCTTGTAATCACCTCTCTTTCGGCGACTAATTGTTAATTAGAAGAGAAACCGATAAAGCATGATGCAAGGATAGAAAAAGGTTGAACGATTTTAAGAGAATGGGATCGAAAAAAGGCAAAGAGGGAAACAAGGGAAATAGAATGAGGAAAGTCACCTTGCATCCCATACTGTTCCACGTGCCCTCTTCATTCTCCAAGATGAAACATTTTGCCCAAGACACGCGTAACGTGTAATTAATACTTGTTTCTTTATCTAACATCTCCACGCCAACATAATATTGTTTGAAGTCTGGGAACGAGAAGTTGAGTAATAGGTCATGTGGTAAAACCCACGTGTACGGTGACATACCGCTGGTCTTGGTCTTTTTCGAAACGTCGGTTCGGAAATCGTAATTTTTGGAAGTCGGCTGCTTACCAATACTAAGGAATGCTCGCAGTCTGGGAGTTGCGTCAACTGGCTCAAATTGAATAACAAGTGCTGTGTTCTCAATAGTTCGATTAAATGTATGTATTTGTAAAGATTTCCGAGAATCCAAGGTAAAAATCTTTGAAGTGCTATACTGTGTGGTGTTAGATTGTGTCATGACCTCAATATCCAACATCGCGAGGTCTACAGATGGACCTTGGGCGTCTTTCATATTTACTCGTAAAATATTAGAATTTAGTTCGTCAGATGAATTAAAAGTTCCAAAATTGTTAGAAAGCTCTGTAATCTAGTCAAGAAAAAGTGTTTGAAAAAAATCAAAAATGTGTGTATGTTTTACTTTTAAACAAGCACAACTAATTACCAAACATCCAAGAACGCTTAGCAAAGTGAGGTTGTTATTTTCCAAGAATGACGCAATATCTTGTAACTTCACTGCTACGTCAGCGGTCTCGTCGTTGTGACGTGTAAAATCTTCCAAATGTTTTCTTGTCAAATGAACATTGAAATGTTTTGTTTCAATAACAGCTGGATGATCACCAGCCACAATTTGACTCAAAATAACGTTATTAATTTCATCGATAGTAAAAAGAGCTTCTTTTATTGTTTCTGGTTCCATTTCCTAAAAACAGAAGATATTTTCAATAAACAAATATGTTTGAATACACGAATCGCGAAACCCTTTTAAAAATAGTTTCCAAAAGGCGATGCTCTCACAAAATATTTCGATAAGCCTATCACAGTGAGAGAGTGACATAGAACAAAACAAATAGAACTGCAAAGGAGAAAAATATTTGATCATGCCCCGCACTTGTTAAACTTTTAATAAAGTAGTAAGTTTTTAAAGTTTTTATGAAGCGAAAATGATTAATTCGTATTTGAAAGAGCTCGTAGAACAACAAAGTAAATTATTTTTCAGTTTCTCGTTTACTTGCTTCGTTGTTGAGATATTTCAGTTTGTTCACCAAGTGCAGGCTAATTACGTCACACTAGATAATGAGTTAATTGTTCGATATCGCCATTGTCACTGAAGTAAACCTTCTGAGAATCTGTGTGCTAATATACTGGTATGTCAGTAAAATACATAGTATTTTGGGGAAAATTTAGTTGGCAATTACCGAGATATTACATTTTCTGTTGAAATATTTGAAATTCCTATTACCGTTATTGATGAAAAAAGATCCGTGTTGTTTGTCGTGTTACTCTGCTGTTTCATTTCATTAGTAATGTTAACCACTGACTGAAACAACGCAGCCTCAATAATGTTGCTCATCACTGTATGAAGACTGGTACCGATCCCAATCATGTCACGTGTTTCTTGAGAAAGACGATTGAAAGCGGCCATTTTGTTTTGTAGATTCCTTGTAACTTCATTCTAAATAAGGGAAGAATAAAAACAATGGCAAATGATAATATACCACAGAAATATTAAATTATAGAATTTATCATGATTTAATATCGTGAAATTTATTTGAAAGTTAAGGAATGTGTGTTAACCATCACGCTTTGCAATTATTGTTTACATGGTACCTTGAAAAGTGATTAAGTAGCAACAAATGGCGATAAAAAATATCTGTGCCCCATTTTCTGTTAAAATGACCAAGAATACTCCTAGAATGGCAGAGATGTTGTATGGATTTAAAAGTGAAATTTGAATTTCTTGGCAGTTAAAATGGCTGAGAAGTACATTTAAACGCGCAAAGCATAACGGTTGAGAAACATCCTTTAAAATCCATAATTCACTGTACTGACTACATGATACTCTACCTGTGTTTCTATAGCAACTTCGTTAGGTTTAGCAGTTAATGTCTGTAAACTTGTTCCCAAGCCAAGTACTTCGTTAAAACTAGTGACGTTTACTTCACTCAATAATTTTGCAAGTTTTGCACGAGTCTAAAAAAATGTCACAACGATTATTATGTAATACAACGATATTTACTAATTTTTAATAGGTTGTATTAGAATACTTAAAAATGATGACACATGGAAAAAACTTTACCTTTCTGGCTTCAGAGATATTTTGGTTAAATACATGGAGTTTATTGTTCATGATTGAACACAATGATATCACAACACCGAAACCGATATTAATATTTTCTTCGTTCCTAATCGTCCTTTGAAGATCACTGACAACTTCTTCATAATTCAAGGAACGAGGTCGAAAAACCTGTTATAAGATGGAAAAAATAATTGTATAACTAGTAAGATATATATCAATATTTCTAAGAAAAATAATATTAATTGAATAGTTAACCAATAAATCTAAAACTAATATTTAGAAAAGACTTTGGGAATAAATATTGTACCTGTACAATATGGAGACCACTTGTACTAAACAACATGGAGTCAACTACTTTTACAATAACAACAATTGTGTAATTATTTTCAGGCTTTCCTTCAGGAAGGAACACTGCAGTGTTGGCATGGTTACCAGATGATATAAGCAAGCTATTGCTTGATGTTTTGATCTCTGAAAAAACAAAAACAATTTTGATAACAAGTATACCAAACACAATGAAATGGATTATTGTTAAACACACCCATCTTACCTTTAAAGTGTTTTTATTCGTGTTTTTTTTTCTTTAATTCTTATTTTAGCATTGACTACTTACCAACCAGGTATGTGAGAGGTTGGTCATCATCGTTCCAGTCCAGACAATTTATGTTAAACTGTGTCACCATAGCTTCTCCTATGGTGGGTTCTACCATACAATGACCATCTGATGGTGGGCTGTTCACTGTGAACTGATATTCTACAAATCCTACAGCATGCTCTCTCCCAGGTCTCCATGAACTGCAACGTACACGGTATATTGTATCAACGTGCAGAACATTTGGTAGTGTAACAAGATTAGCAATATTTACACCAGTTGAAGTCTGTTTTTCAAAATTGAATATCTCTTTGCAAGATGATCTACTGGTAGTATTGTGCACAGAGCAAGTGTAAAGTGACCACTTATAATGAAGTCGTGTTCCAATTTTATAATTGATACATTGACTTTGTAGAACTAAGCGTTGAGATGGATCCACTCTTTCTTCACAATTAATTACGCATCTAAACATCAAAATTGAGACGTACAGGTAACATAAGTAATTAGTGTTCTGTCTTTCACCATGCCTCTGCGCTAAGGTAATACTTGAATGGGTGAATTGACATTAGTGTACTTTTCTTCTGGAGACATTAACCATACTAAACTAGCTATATTTATACTCGATAGCTCTATCAATTTTACTAAACTGATTTTCCTAAAAGGTCCAGCGAGACCCATTCCTCTTTAGTCCAGTGTTACTACAGGAGAAAACTGGAGCACCCGGAGAGTTAGTTATAGATGAGTATATTCTAAATTAACTAATTATATTTGAACTGATAGCTGATTTATCAGTTCAACTAAATTGTTCTTCTTAGAAGTCTAGTGAACGCCATTCTTCCAGTGTTACTACAGAAGGAAACCGGAGAAAACCTGCAACATTTGGCAGAGTCAAACTGGAAGCACTCTTCCCACATGTGACTGAGGTAATGTTTTAGTAAAATAACTGCTCAGTACAGCAATCGAACCTGGTTCACAGAGGTGGAAGGTAAAGGAACTTATCGTTGTATTGGGTATGTTTTTATGACCCCGCTTAACCGGAAAGCAATGAGGCGCGAGATCGTTTTGATGTATTAAAATAAATTAGTGAGTGGAGGTGAAAAGTTAAAACAACCATTACTGGGATCCTGTTGATAGAATGCCATTGTTTGAAGGAATTGCCTAAGCTCTTGGCTATCTTTTTATCTTGATGACTTTCAAATTTTCACCATGAAAATAAGCAGTCTTTTTCTAAAACGTAAACCACAGCTTCTTCCCATACAGCAAAACAACCTCACACTTCATTGTATCCCGGATAAACGGAATTATGTAAACAGCCTCTTCATGGTATATCAATTAACCGGCCAAGTTCAAAAAAGAGAGGACGGCACCTTTGCTCGGTACTCCCTTAATATCCGAGAGTTTTATAATAAATCAGTATTATCCTTACCTTATATCAATACGAGGAATAGGATCATCAACAACAACAACTGTTTGTTGAAACGTTGATCTACGAGTCCCTTCTGTTACTTCCAAACCAAAAATGTACACTTGAGGAACGAGAAGATCTGCAGTTGAGAACCACATAATGTTGGTGTTCGGAAATTTAAAACTTTTGTTCTTAAAACATTCGGTTGAGTTTAAGGTAGCGTTTAGTGGACGACATGTCCAGGAAAACGTCAAAGAGTTAATATCAAATATGTCATCAGGGTCGTAAGATTCTCTTCCATCAAGAACAAGCGATGAGTTGTAGGAAATAGAGAGGGAAATACCACCTAAAATAAGACAAATATAAGTTAATGTTTAATGTGAAGTTATTGAGTATAGAAACAAGTTCATCTACGCTGGCGGATTTAAAAGTGAGAATAAATTACACAACTAGGCAGTGGAATTTAAACTTCAAAATAATAATGTTTGATAAACAAAACAACAAACAATTTACGGCTGTTTTCCCCACTTATGCAGGGGTTGACTGGTGGTTTCCAACAACAGTTTCCTCCACTGTCTACGATCCTGATCATCCTTCTTTCCAGCCCACACTGTCCCATATCCCTTTCCACCACCTGACTCCATGTCATCCTCTCATATCCCTTTCCACCACCAGACTCCATGTCATCCTCTCATATCCCTTTCCACCACCTGGCTCCATGTCATTCTCTCATATCCCTTTCCACCACCTGACTCCATGTCATCCTCTCATATCCCTTTCCACCACCTGACTCCATGTCATCCTCTCATATCCCTTTCCACCACCTGACTCCATGTTATCCTCTCATATCCCTTTCCACCACCTGACTCCATGTCATCCTCTCATATCCCTTTCGACCACCTAACTCCATGTCATCCTTGGCCTTCCTCGTCTTCTTTCACCATCCTCCAAAAGCGACATACACTTCTTTACCCAGTCACAATCATCTTTCCGCAGTACATGTCCCAACTACTTTAACCTATTTTTCCTTATTACTTTATTTTATTATTTTACCTTTAATACGAGCCACCAGTTGTGATCTACTCACTCTAAACCAAGTATAATTAGTCCCATTAACATGACTCAATTCTCGTTCACTACTGTTAAACATGACATGCAATTTAACCAGAAATAATTCCGTCGGAAGTGTACGAAGTGAAATTCGGAAATTTGCTTCTTTCTTATCGGTAGAATTTCCAGAAATCCTCAATTCCCGGCGTAACGTTCGAAATGACTCTTCAATACCGCCGCCGTCGTGGCTGATTTTCACCAGTTCCCATGTTATAACCATGAAGTCAGCAACCAGACATTTCTGTTGAACGACTGGCACAAACACAACCTCTTTCATGTTTCCTAGAACACGTGGTTGAATTCTTGGACCACCTCCTGAGATATGTATTCTGGGGTGTGGGCAAGCCTCGTTCCAGATCCCTACTTCAATAGACCGTCGCACTGAACTGACATTGTTCCAGGCTATCAAATGTACCATGTAGTGTCCTTTCACTTTGTAAAGATGAGAATAATTGGTCAAATGGAGATAAGAAAAGCCACAAGATTCATCTCCAAACCTAACAGTTGTATTATCTCCAAAATTGAGTAAAAAACAAGCAGGGACATCGTTTCTTGGCGAAAAACTAAACAAAGTCTTCTCGTTGAAAAACGTCGGCTGTTTTACACTGAAATGGATTTCATTAATTTCTTTTTGAACGCATATCGAAGTAAAGCATTGTTCCTCTAACTTGGTATTTTTTATCACAGCTTGAACATTGTAACAACCAGACATCTTAAAAGAATAATCCACATGATTTTCCTTAGTCACGTTCAAAAACACCTGCCCAATATTCCATACAACTGCTACGTCATCACGGTCACGAGGTAATACAAACCTAATAGCTGTTCCAAGAGGGAAATATTGATTCTTAAAACCCAGTCCGTGTCGAAATACCGATCCATTAAGATACAATATAGATATTCCATGCAGTTGTTTGCGGCTGATATATGCACTGGTGTTGAACAACTGACTGCTTACAAGATTTGTGACGTTCGCTGTGACGTCATACACACCAGCGAAAGGGTAGTCGTTTTTTTGAAAACAAAATGTTTGCGTAAAGTTAACATTTCTTACCAAAGTACGTGTACCGTCTCCGAAGTTAAAAAAGACCGAAGCAGTTGATGGTTGAGGGATACCACGTGACACGCTTAAGCAGAAACTGATACTAAGAGAAGAACATCTTGATGGAACGACCGAGAAGAACTGGAGTCCAGTAACTGGATACTCAACGATGATTGGTTTAGGATGAGTGACGACAACTGAGCTTACTGTGTTCCATAATTTTACACGAATATCATATTTCCCTGGCTTGGAGTAGACATAATTAATGATTACCATGGTAACATTATTGCTGACGTGTACACCAGATGAATTAGGTTCACAATTGATACAATAACTTACACGAGTACCTTCATCCCATTTTAGTAAAAGTTCCACTCGTTGATTAACACGAACATAATTATGCACATTAAAGATCGTAGCTTGTCGGATTGGCGCGTCGACGTTCGCCGCCGTTACCACCGAAGAGAACCCGATGTCATTTCGACATGTAAAGTTCACGGTGTATGTTCCAACCTCGTGATAAGAATGACTAATATTTTTTCTTACAAATGGAAATGCGATGTCCTGCGTGTGTCCATCTCCGAAATCCAAGAAGCATTTAAATAAATTTCCATGAATACTTAGAATGAAAACTGAAGGAGTCCCCAACAAAGCAGAAGAAACATTAACTGTAAGGTTAGTAATAGGCAAAATATCATGAACAATAATTGTTGAATTAAGAGCAACTGACAATGAGCTGACATGATTAGAGCACGTGATATTCACGTGATATACACCCGGAGTATGATACGCGTGTCTCACATGTGACGTCAGGCTTACCACAGGTGTAGTTGAGTCACCAAACATGTACACGCAATTCGCGTGGGTTCCACTCAACATAACGTGTTTCAGTTTGATAACGTCAAAAGTGGCAATAAACAAGAACGGAGAAGGAACTGGGAACAACAGTTGTAATTCGAGGCCTGTGATAGGGATCTCGACAAAAGCTTGTTTGGTGAAAGTTTTGTTAGGTCCGACTAAACTGAATGCTAAAATGCTAACAGAAAAATTACCAAGAGATGTGTATAAGTGAGTTATATTATTACCATCACCAACTTTTGATTTGAATTGAAAAACTGGCCTTGACTCATCACCGAAATTCACCAAAAATGTAACATTTGAGCCACTTTCGCATTTCCATTCTAAGAAGCTTGGGTTTCCTAGAATAACGGCTGTAATTGGTTGTTTAAAATGACACTTTTTGATTGGATCTAACACTTCGTGGTTTGAGCGAAGAGTATTATTACTGACAGCGTTAGTGGCAGTGAGGATAAGAGTGTACCAACCAGGATAATGGTAGGTATGCGTCGTGTGAGGGATACTTGTATTAGTCTCTGTATCATCCCCGAAATCCCAGTGGTATGTCACAAATGAACCGTTATGCTTTCCAAGTCTTAAAACATTTGTAGTATTTGTAATGAGAGTTCGAGAAAGGTTTAATGTAAAAGGTGTGATCATGTCCTGGATTTTAACCAACAAGGTAGGGGTGGATAGGGATGACACGTGATACACGCCAGGTCGTGTGTAGGTGTGACTTAGTTCAAATTTGATTGGTTGTCGAATATAACCACACAAAGCATAACTCCCAAATGATACTTTAGAGAACTTATCTCGTAGTAACGTCAAACCGGGAGAGCCAATCTCCGGATAGTCATACACTGGATTAGTGTCAGCTATGCGAGCAAGATGGCCACCATCATCAGATGACCATCCTATGACATCGCCACCACTCACGGTAGGTCGTTTTCCTTGAGGTATGGTGAACACATGGTAACCAACATTAGGAATATCTAAAACATATTCCGAGACAAGCTTGTAGTCAGTATCAATATAAGTGCTGTTATCACGTCTTTCTGTGCAGGGATATGGTAAACGCTGAACGTTGTTCAAGGGCACACACTTCTTCATAGACAAACAAATGCAGTGAAGGGTATTACAAGTGGTTCTTTCCAACTCTTCACTACTAGTGTTTGTTGTTAGATTGTGACAACGATGGAGATTGATTGGATCGCAAAATGGACGAAATATCTAAAAATAATATATAAATGAAATAAAAATATAAAATCTCTTTCTGACTAAAAAATAAAACACACTTCGGCTATACAATAGACAAACCTGACCTCAGTATTTCAGGACAAACTTCACTCTGCCGGCTCTGGCCACGGATGATACCAGAAGTCTAGCGGCGGTCACCTAACACTGTCTCAATTTGGAAAATGCGCGCTATGTTCCAGTTTACCGAAAATTTTACGGCGTTAATTTTTCTAAAATTTAACGCCGTAGACGGAAAAATATACTTTCTTATATTTTCTCACTTTACCTGAACTTTGATTTTCCCAGATTTTGCAGCAAGTATTTCCAAATGTGATATTTCACCATTCTCAGGAATAATCGCGAATGGTAGGACAAAAATTCCAGGAAAAACACTCTCTATTTCCAGAACTTCTTGCGACTGGTTGATAGTCGGTCCCACCTTAAATATGGGAGTATCTACGAAAAATTAAATTTTACAAATATTTAATCTAAAATTGTAGATAAACGTGTACAAAATTCAAGTCACACAATAGAAACCAATAATGAAATATATAGCCATGGACAGTATCGTACATTCTACTTACCCAACGATATTTTTCTGTGAAACTCGTCCCCAAAATCAAACGTCATTGGAATATTCCCTCTATCCCACACTCCTTTGCAACTTATTTCTTTTCCGGGCAATGACAATGTTGGGCAGTCAAGTTGTACCTCACTTAACATGTCATTAACATCAACTATTTGATGAACAGAAATCATGGATGATAACTTATTTCTTGCTGTTATGCTAACTAAATGTTCGCCTTTTTCTTTGAATACGTACGATATGGCAGACGAAGTGGAAAATGGAACAACAACTTTGTTGTCGATTGCAAATCTAAAATCAGTAAAAAATGAATAAAGAAATGAGATTATAATAATTATAATTCATACCATAGCATTTGTTATTTTTTGTAGTATATTGTACCTCAATACTATGATATGTCACTAGTTTGTATGCCGTTTCCTGAAACAAACGGAAAAACGACCTAAAATGTTGACGGTGTTGAGCTTGCGTAGTAGGAAATGGTTACGACTACCAGTTCAGGCAATAGTCTGCCCTTACGCGACATCTAACTTGAAAAACATAAGTAGACACGTTAACACTATATACTATATGAAATATGGTCTTATATTCCAGCAAAACCTCCTGATAAATTATCTGGACACACTTCTGTTGTTTATAAAGACAAACTGATTGTAATAGGAGGAGATGATGGTAGTTGTTTTCGTGATAGTATCCACGAGCTTCTTCTTGTACCACCTTATTCAACAAAACTGTTAACGAAAATGAAACATAGAAGATACCTTCATGGTGCACAGTTAGTTGATGATCAAATTATTATTTGTGGTGGGACAACAAGTAATGCCTACACGGATTGCATTGATATTGTGGAAATATATGACATTGTTAAGAATAAATGTAAACCAATACCACCTCTACCGTACGCAGTGTGTGACATGGCAACAGTGAGGTGGGGAGATACAATTGCTGTAATTGGGGGAAGAGGTAAAGATTGTGAATGGCTTAGTAGTGTTGTGATATATAATGTTGAAACAAAAAATCATTATTTTTTACCAGAAATGAAATGTAAAAGGCAAGGATGTATGGCAGTTGTTGTCGACAGTAATATTGTGGTTATGGGAGGATGTGATGAGGAACAAAGGGGGCTTAAGTCAGTTGAAATGTTTAATTTTGATACTTATTCTTGGGTCGATCTTCCTCCAATGACAACAGCTCGGTATAGGGCTACAGCTTTAGCTTGTTAGTCATTTACATACACATGTCAACAGTGTTTGTATGTCAGTATGTTTTAAAAAAGTTTATCACTAACTCCAATAAAAAGTATTCTTGGTATATTTCTTGTTACATAACTATTAATTATTTAATAAAGTAAATTAAGTGAATTAATTAAATTAATTAA
>JAOBAZ010297269.1:0-14088 GCA_026546875.1 Pteroeides caledonicum
TAGTCAGGGATAGCGTTTAACTGGCCTTTAGCTGCTGGCTCCCCGCAGTACACAGGGGCTTCTTGTGGATTTTTGAGAACAGTGTGGACAGCGGGGATTATTGTGGATCATGTCTCCCAAAACGCGAAGAGACGACGGAAAAGGAGGAAACTACGTGGTAAACCTAGACTTGCGCCTGCGCTACGCTAGGCGCAAGTAATCAGCAGCTTTTTCGTGTAAGGACGGTGGGATTTTTGCGCGAGGATTTTTTCTTTTCAATCCATCCCGATCAACATCGATCGCAGCTGCCACACTTTCCTCAACTGATGCATATGCTTGATCTATTTTACCCTTTGCTTCATTGATTTTTCTCTCCTTTCATAAACCGTGTGTTTTTATAAGAGAAACTGCTAGCTGCTCAAAACTGGTGTTCACCACATCTCTTGAAGCCTCTTTTGTTTCATCGTGTTCAAACTTTGTTATTTCAGTGTCAGTCTCATCACCTGCTTCTGCAGGCTTGTAATTTTCCTTTTCATTTCTGGCCTTCTGAAAACAATTTCTGCAAAGTTTTCAGCCAGGTATTACAGTACATCAATTCCTTTTTGGCTAAGTTGATTTGCCAACTGAAGGGAGATAATATGGCTACCTTTTGCCTTAAGTTTGCTTTATGCGAGTTGAAAATATACAACATTTGTTGAATTTTCTTTGTCATACATTTTGCTATGATCCATACAAATAGTCATATTTGTTTTATCTTGTTGATGAGCAAATCTTGCCCTCATGAGAAATATTTCTTGTACATCTTCGGCATAATCACCAAGATTTTCCATACCTTGTTTTTTTTTAAATCTAAAAACTGCTTAGAAGTGATTCAAATTTTATTCAATTTTTTAAAACACAATTTACTAGGTAAACACATGGTAAACACAGTACTTCCACAATGTTAGACCAAATTTCCTTTTTTGTGCTTAATATTTCCTGATGTTCTGATACCAGTGTTAAGATAGGTATAAATAATAACCAATGAATTGTATATAATGTAATAATGATCAGCATCGACACATCATCTATAATAATATTAACGGTAGCAACATCAATTTGGGTACATGGACATATTTTCAAGTGGTGTAACTTTTGAAGCCTGGAAGAACTATTCATCAAACTACCCTACAATGCTCATGAACATGTATAGTTTAACATGGTTTTATCAAAAATTTTGTATCATGTCCGCCACATTCCAAAATTTACACTTATGGTGGCGTGACGGATATTTGAAAAAAACTTAATTGCCATGGCAATAACAGCTCTTCTATTGGTTGTATTTTTTATTATCGTTTTTGAATTCTGCAGCATCCAAATACAGGTATGTACATGTATCCCCCCAGGTTTTATAATAATATCTCAAATAACCACGATTTTAGTACTATTTTACTAAATTGCTTCCCGAGAACTTTTGCTCGGGCCACACCCATTTTCGATCAAATTCCTCAAAATATTATAAAGTCCAATATCTCGGAAACTAATTAAGCTACAAGCCTGAAATTTTGGATTTTTGCATGTCTCATGTTGGTTGTTATTTTCTTCAAATTTGAATTAGATCCATGAGGGGTGGTGTCATTTTGAAAAATTTCTGAATGAATTGACATGGAATTTATTACCCGGTAGATTAATTGGATAGCATTAGCCAGAGTGGCTGTTCGCAGTTAGCACGTCAAAATTGCTTGGGTTACCGTACTGGTGCTAAACCAATGTTGTTTACCTGTTGTTCCATAACATTTCCCAAATTGGTCAAACTTGATTGCAGTCTTCCATATGAACCAGCACCCACTGTATAGTATAGATTACCAAATACAAAAAAATTAATATAGCTTAGTATTACATGTACGTAGGCCAAGCAAATTAAACTTATATTTAAAAATCTTCCCCAGCATCTGAACAACTTATAGGAATATTAAATAACAACCCGCTACAGTACAGTGTAATACCCACTGATTTAAATCATTGTGTGAACCAGGGGATACTAAAAACTTCGCTGTGACTGAGCCAATGATATGTATGGGTCAGAAACATTTGGAAATATAGTATCTGAAGCTGTGCTTATTGCAATACACGACCTGAAATACAATAGGCTATAGAATGCATGGATGTGGATGGACCTGTCATTATTACAATGTTGACACATCTTTGCACTAGTGAAGATACTGTACAACCCTATATTAAGCAAGTTGTACATGAAAATACTGGTACTGGAATCACAAAATACAGGTACAGTAATACAACCTCCAGCATACTGAAGCTTTAGTTAAGATCTTTGTAAGAAAATGGAGAATAAATCACCTGATAAATTACATGTAAACATGCGGGAGACTGCCCGCCGGGAGATATTTCTTGCAAATACTTGTTTATTGCTTTAAATTACATTAAGTGTATATATTTGATTGACGATAATGTGCTGAAATTTCAGATTCTTAGGATTTTCTTTCTAATTAAGATCTTAAGGCAATGCAATTTTCTTGTTTAGGATCCTAACTATCATATCTTAGGATCCTAAGTAAGATCTAGTATCTAGAATTAAGATCCTAAACCATTTGTTTTTCATTGCTAACCTATAGGATCCTAATTAAGATCTTGTTCCTAAACCAGATCCTATAAGATCTTATAGGATCCTAATTAAGATTTCTACAGGGTGTAAAAATATAGTGCATGTAATAAAAGTTAACTGCAATTTCATGTGTTTTTGATAATCTTAATTATTATTAATTTGATAATAAATACATATATTAGGAAGTTAAATACAGTATACAGCACCAAGTTTCAAATTTCACTTTTCCTAAGTTTTCATTGGCCAAGAGTTTGTTGTAAGAGTCAAGAACTTATTCTGTCTCCTTTTAAGAGGCTCAACAGATGTTTGGCAGGGGAATTAACACCACTGAACTACCGGCTCATACATTACGGTACTAATACCAGTTTATCTGTACTGAGTGCTTGAGTTTAAAATGTGTCCACATGAGCGATGACTAATACACTGTAGGTCTCAGATAACCACATACCAACAATTGTTTTTTGTTGGCAAGCAAACTGTATTTAGTTTATGTACTTTTCAGCTTATTTGTCACAATTTACTGTATACTATAAATCACAGGTTCAAATTCATAAAGCAATAAAAAAATTATACAGTAGCTAAATTCTCACTAAAACATTTCTGAACATATCAGCAAAACCAGTAAAGCATGGTGAATACTGGTGAATAGCAAGCCATTAAGCTGTCAGTCAGCATGTACAGACACATCTGGCATTTCACTTTAGCTGAAGCCTGAGGTCCAGATAAACTATACTAAATACACACAGGTCAGTGGAAAATGTGTCCACCAGGTAGAAGGGCAATAAGTTATTTCACAACAAGTTTTCATTTTATTTCAATTGAAACTTGCCATACCTGTGTAATAAAATACTCATTAACTGGTCTCCATATACAGATATTCAAAGGGAGCACAAGGGAGGGCAACCCCACCCATATTTTTGGACTCCCCTTAAGAGATGTTTGACCCTCTCCTAAAATGTGCACATGTCACCACCCTTCTTACAGACTAACTTTGTGAGGTTACAAAATCTACAGTTGGGGGAACTGTAGAGACTTACCCACCCCTCCAAACAAAAATATGAAAACCCATCCCTGCTGGCCTCCTCTGGAGACAGCCTGTTTTATTGAATGCTAGTGGTTTTCACCGCAAAGAACAAGATGTCTCCCAGAAAAACGAGTTAATAAGCAATGATGACTTACTGATGACAACAGTATATAGTAAAAATCACAAATGTTATTCAGATAATAGATTTTTATGAATGATTGTCATATAACAAACAAAGCAATACATGGATAATACATCTTGAACAGTATGTCTCATCACTGTAGTTCACTTAAGTAACTTATAAATAGATATCCTATTCAGAACAAATAATTTCAAAGTTTTTCTTTGTTTGGTTAAACATCATAATGCCCTTTTAACCCATCCATGGTGACACAGGCCATACCCATCCATGGTGACACAGGCCATAACTGACCGCTCAACAGATTTTACCATGTCTACTTCCAGACGTCCGTACTTGTCAAGGAAAACCTCCCACTGCCAATGGGTAAAACAGAAAATAATTCAACAAGTACTTAATGTTTTGGTCTTAGCTTCGCTTTCACACCAAATCACTAATTACTTACTGACAAAGTAATCCAGAGGGAGACATCTCATTGTAGAAACAAGATTAATTTTCCTGATGCAAATCATAGGAGATATCTGTAGTTGAAGGTCTGCTCCCAAGGAGACCAGGCAATAAATTAGTATTTTATTAGACACTAAGTTTCAAAGGAAAAGAAAAATTGTTTCCTAGATTTTGTAAAAAATAACTTATTGACTAAGTAACAACTTTATTGCTAAATTAACAACTGACCAAGAATCCAATGGCCAATTGATAGTTGAATGTGTGTGATGCACATGACTTCATCAGAGTTGTTTGTCACACTGATTAATAGCATGGGGTTATTTAAACACGATCTTCAGTCTTTATCATTACAATATTATATTAACCACTTAACTTTGCTATAAGGCTGAATATAACAAGGCTGAAGGCACTAAACATTAAACTTACATTCCAGGTGTATTAGCATCAATTGAATATAAATATTTTATTCTACTAGAAATTAGAAATTGCCAACACGCACTGAGACACAATAACAATTGTGAATTGGTCCATTTGAAATTTATCTTACCTGTATCGTCATTTACGCCGACCGATGTAGCCGAACCTATGTTATTTTCCAGCGATTTTTCTGCCATGACTCAGAAGTCAATAACAAAATTAAAACATGTGAAATATTAATATTCGTGATACCCTTTCAGTTCATCAACAGCATTTCCCAAGCAGTTTTATTTGATTACTAGAACTCCGTATCTTAAATAATACGCCTTGTACCATCTAAATCACAAGAACCATCGTATACCAAACTGGATAATGGCAAAAAAATAAACAAAGAGCGCGCCATACTATTTGAAAGAACAACATTCGGTTTCAGGCTCCCCGACTTGGATCCTCAGAAACCGCGCAGGGAATACAAGAGGGTTAGGACCATTAATTAGGACATGTAGGGAAGAGAATACAAGAGAGTTAAGAGAATACAAGAGAGTTAGGACATGTATTGTTTTGCTGTTGGGACGAAAATGGCGGAATACAATAGCGAAACAAAAGATCGCCGCCATTTTCGATGCAAAAACGGACAAATTCAAAAGATTTGTTAACAATACATGACTCAACTCTCTTAATAAAGGGCTCTTGGGAATACCACAGTGAGCTCTATACTCGATACGTTCTGTATATAACTGGAGACTGTGCAAAGGGACTGTAAATGACGTACTACAATTATAAAAATTGGCCTCAGTTCAAATCAGGCAGTCATCCGTCGGCGCAAAAGTCCGCTGCAACTGTTAGTTCATTTTGAATGCTCATGTAGGGTGTTAAATCAATGTCATTACTACTCGTAGTGTTCACATTTCTTCCAGGTGATTTTCGTGGCCAACGATTTGTTCTGATAGCCACTAGAAGAGCTTGGATCTCCACATCACTTTGGCACGCTTCTTCAATTTTTTGTCTGTTCATCGATTTAGGTACTATATGGTCAGTTAAAAAATTCACATAGTCTTCGGCAATGCTATTCTTTCCCTGTGTCGATTATGGTTGTCGAGATAAGACATCAGCTGGATTAGTTTTCCCGGGCCGGTGTCGTAGTTTAAACTGGTATTGCTGTAGCCGGAGAGCCCATCGTTCAATCCGCGCTGATGGTTTCGATTTGGGGTGATAAATAACTTCGAGTGGTTTATGATCCGTATCTAACTCGAATTCAATTCCGATGAGGTACATGTGAAATTTTTCACAACCAAATACTACTCCTAACGCCTCTTTTTCTGTTTGTGAGTATCTTTGCTCAACCTTGCTGAGACTACGACTCGCATATGCAACAATACGTTCACGATCTTCCCCATCAAACTGTGGCCCCTAAAATGGCCCCTAAACCGACTGGGCTCACATCGACTGTTGCTCGAGTTCTTTTGGAGGGATCATAAAAAGCGGTGGTACAATTTGTGGCAATTTCTCCTTTAACCTTGTGGAAGGCCTTCTGGTGTCGATTTGTCTATTTCCAAAGAACGCCTTTGTTGGTTAGCTCGCGTAACGGTGCTGTAATTGTCGACAGGTGATAAATGACCGTTCACAATATGTTGCCAGTCCCAAAAAACTACGTAACTGAAAGACGTCTTCCGGCCCTTCATGTTGACCAGTGCTGCTATTTTAGTTTTGTCTGCCCAAATACCTCCAGTTGATAAAGTGTAACCATAGAACCAGATGCTATCTTTGTTAAACTCACATTTTGTAGCATTAAGAGTCAGATTGTGTTCTGAGAGACATTTCTGAGAGCTTCGAGGTGTGCGTCATGTTCTTTCTGGGTCTTTCCCCATACAATGATATCATCAACGATGTTTCTCACTCCCTCCAAACCTAGCAGCGTTTGTTGAACAGCATGTTGAAATTGATCATGGGTGCTGAATTTACCCCAAAACACAATCGCTTATACTGCATAAAACGTTTGTGTGTTTGGAATGTAGTAAGTGATCTTGATTCTTCGTCAAGAAGCAACTGATGGAATCCGGCAATCAACTTTAGAAAACTTTATAGCGCCAGCCATGTCCTTCAAAGAGTTCATCAACATTAGGGATTACGTGACGTTCTCGCTCTATCATTGGATTTGCCTGACGCATATCTATACATATTTTGACTTCAGTTGGATTATTAGGCTTTGGTGCAACGACCAGATTGGATACAAAAGGTGTGGGTGTCCCTGGTGGGACAAACTCAATAATGCCATTTTCTTCCAGTTCTTTCAGTTTCTTTTCTGTCTGTTTGCGGAGATGAAATGTTATTTTCCGGGGTTTTTGTACTGTAGGTTTAGCATTCTCCTTGAGGTGTAGATGCACTTCATAGCCCTTCAATTTCCCAATCCCATCAAAAACAGCTGGATATATTTTCTTAAACGGGGACATTAATGGTGACTCAGTTGGAGACTTTTTAGGAACGTCTAGATTCTCATTGCCAAACTGTATATGATCCTCTCGAGGATCAGTGTAAGATGTGGCACGCTTCTTCAATTTTTTGTCTGTTCATCGATTTAGGTACTATATGGTCAGTTAAAAAATTCACATAGTCTTCGGCAATGCTATTCTTTCCCTGTGTCGATTATGGTTGTCGAGATAAGACATCAGCTGGATTAGTTTTCCCGGGCCGGTGTCGTAGTTTAAACTGGTATTGCTGTAGCCGGAGAGCCCATCGTTCAATCCGCGCTGATGGTTTCGATTTGGGGTGATAAATAACTTCGAGTGGTTTATGATCCGTATCTAACTCGAATTCAATTCCGATGAGGTACATGTGAAATTTTTCACAACCAAATACTACTCCTAACGCCTCTTTTTCTGTTTGTGAGTATCTTTGCTCAACCTTGCTGAGACTACGACTCGCATATGCAACAATACGTTCACGATCTTCCCCATCAAACTGTGGCCCCTAAAATGGCCCCTAAACCGACTGGGCTCACATCGACTGTTGCTCGAGTTCTTTTGGAGGGATCATAAAAAGCGGTGGTACAATTTGTGGCAATTTCTCCTTTAACCTTGTGGAAGGCCTTCTGGTGTCGATTTGTCTATTTCCAAAGAACGCCTTTGTTGGTTAGCTCGCGTAACGGTGCTGTAATTGTCGACAGGTGATAAATGACCGTTCACAATATGTTGCCAGTCCCAAAAAACTACGTAACTGAAAGACGTCTTCCGGCCCTTCATGTTGACCAGTGCTGCTATTTTAGTTTTGTCTGCCCAAATACCTCCAGTTGATAAAGTGTAACCATAGAACCAGATGCTATCTTTGTTAAACTCACATTTTGTAGCATTAAGAGTCAGATTGTGTTCTGAGAGACATTTCTGAGAGCTTCGAGGTGTGCGTCATGTTCTTTCTGGGTCTTTCCCCATACAATGATATCATCAACGATGTTTCTCACTCCCTCCAAACCTAGCAGCGTTTGTTGAACAGCATGTTGAAATTGATCATGGGTGCTGAATTTACCCCAAAACACAATCGCTTATACTGCATAAAACGTTTGTGTGTTTGGAATGTAGTAAGTGATCTTGATTCTTCGTCAAGAAGCAACTGATGGAATCCGGCAATCAACTTTAGAAAACTTTATAGCGCCAGCCATGTCCTTCAAAGAGTTCATCAACATTAGGGATTACGTGACGTTCTCGCTCTATCATTGGATTTGCCTGACGCATATCTATACATATTTTGACTTCAGTTGGATTATTAGGCTTTGGTGCAACGACCAGATTGGATACAAAAGGTGTGGGTGTCCCTGGTGGGACAAACTCAATAATGCCATTTTCTTCCAGTTCTTTCAGTTTCTTTTCTGTCTGTTTGCGGAGATGAAATGTTATTTTCCGGGGTTTTTGTACTGTAGGTTTAGCATTCTCCTTGAGGTGTAGATGCACTTCATAGCCCTTCAATTTCCCAATCCCATCAAAAACAGCTGGATATATTTTCTTAAACGGGGACATTAATGGTGACTCAGTTGGAGACTTTTTAGGAACGTCTAGATTCTCATTGCCAAACTGTATATGATCCTCTCGAGGATCAGTGTAAGATGTGCAGCTGGATTTTGTGACAGCATGCACACTTATTTTCAGAATATGAAGTTCTGTTGTGGTAGAATAACTTAGTAATGAACCATTGTTCCCATTAACGACATGGAAAGTTGCAACGACCAGTACTCAATAAGTCCTTCGAATTTGCCAAGAACTGGCAACGGTTGAGGTTGCATGTAAGCGTAAATTTTGTGAGTATTATTATCTGCTGGTAGAGATACACAAAAAATATATGACTCTTCATCAGAAGGTCCTAACTTTCGGTGTGGTCTATTGATCGAATGTTCTCTCCCTTCTGTCCTGAAATATTGTTATGAGACTTTTTTCTGCCTCGGCACATAGCTGCAAAATGATTTTGTTTGCCACATGCAAAACAGGATTTTCCTCCAGCTCTATATTCACTAAAATGACCTGCATGATAATTGTCACCACAGTTATAACATACTTGCTTACCAGTGTTTTGTTGTTCCTGTGATTTTTCTTGCCCCAAATGAATTTTCTTCTGATAATAATTTCGAGTTTGTGGGGCTTGGTTTTTCCTCTTGATGTATTGAATTAACTGCACTTGAAGTGGAAGCTAAATGGCTAAAATCTTCTTGTAAAGTCTGAACAGTTTTACCTGTTATTTCTAGTGATCTTGCATATGCTAATATATCTGCCAATGACAAATCATCCTGAATAGCTTTCCGACGCACTCTCGACGATAAACATCTTTCCACAAACTGGATTTTAATCTCATTTTCACTGCTAGAAAATTCACAGTTAATGGCTTGTTGTCGAAGTCTAGTGCAATACTGGTCAATTGCTTCCTCTGGCCTTTGCTTTAATTGTCGGAACTTATGAGTTTCAAATAAAACATTTTTCTTTGGTGAAAACTACTCGTTGAGCTTTTCAACCGCTTTCTTGTAATCTTTCTCTTCCCCTTCATCAGATAACGTCCCAAATATTTTGCCTACTTCATTTCCTGCAGCAAATATAAGTAAAGCACGTTTTCGAGAATCATCTTTTATATCCATAGCCACTAGGAATCGTTCGTATTTTCGCAACCATTCTTTCCATCGTAAAAATAATGTTGTTGGATCTGATTAAGGATCAAAATTTCCCAAACTTGACAAATCTAAACTAGTCGCCATATTGAATTTCCAATATCGCTGTCAACGTTCAAAATAGAAGAAATCACAAATACAAATGTATAACGTCTCCCTTTTTGTAGCCCAACACTTCTTGAAATTAGTGTTGTAATTTTAGTCCTTATCGTCAATATAATGTACTGTAACACAACAATTTAATAAAATACAAATGCTTCGCTAAATAATAACTCTAGTCCATCTTACCGCCATATTAGCGTTTCTCTCTTTTCCGTCCCAGTCCTCTCCTACTCATACAGCACAAGCATGACCGGTTTAGTTCAAATTTGACTGTCTCGAAAACTTTTACATTTATTATTAATAACAAATAGCATGTTTCCCGTGCAATTTGGTTATAAAATACACACGTGAGTGTTTCAAAGATCTCAAATAGCACTCGTCCTTTTTGAGCTCCTTGAAAAACTCACTCTTGCATGTTATATCCAAGTTGCACTTGAAACCATACTATTACTTATACTATTTAAAATATTTGATGAAAACCGTAATGAATTTTCATCAGATATCCTAATTACGTATGCGCCTAAATTCTTTAGGGATGCAGCGTTTCACCGTGGTATCCAAACAACGTCATGTGACCGAATGTTCACTTGTCATTGGCTTAAATATACATGAATTATTAATGAACTTGAGCATCTCCTATACAACAGACATTCAAACAGTTCCACAAAAATATCACGATGTAACAAGTGATTAAATGTGCACTTTTTCCGGCACTTTTTCCCGGACGTCGCGGCCTGGAGGCAAAATTCCCTGCAGGTTACGATGTTTTACCAATTTCTTCATGTGAGGGAGGGCAAGACAGCGGCCAAAGGGGACCTGGAAAGACTTATTTCTCTTTATTCGAATGAGACAGGAGTTGAATTTGAATAAAAAGTTGAGTAAAAGCTACGATAAAGCTTAGGGGAAAACAACCGAAAAGACTCGTAACGAAAAATTTTTAAACTATTCTAACTCTTTTACGAATTCATATTTTATTCAAATAAAATCTACAGCCAGGGGCCCATCGGATTTGCGGATTCAGCTGGAGGGAACTGCGGCAGCTGAACTAAGTTTTGTATTGGAAACATATAAAAGTTCCAGGCAAAAGACAACCAACTCTGTAGCAAAAGAAATTAGGTCTTCGAAAGACTACAGGAAGGGGGGCGCCTGTACCGTACCCCGGTGAACTTAATCCGCCGCTGTCGACCTACATTTTGTCTGTATGTAAACATTATTTGTCAAATGAAAAGCCAACCTGATATGACTCCGTTGGGAGTAACACACTCACCACAAATATTATGTATTTCCCCCCAAAATTTCGGAGTTTTTTTATGAAACAAAACTAAAACACATCTCGTGGTATTATACCATAACTAGAAAGCAAAAATAACTTGAAATGTATAATTGGCCAATTCTGGTATGAAAACTAAAATGTCACTGGATGAAAATGTTATCAAAAATATACCGGACGGTCTCGTTTCATGTCTTTTACCAAACCCAGTCCTGCTTTAGACAAAACGGAAGTCAACACATCTAAAAAAACAATCTATATGCTTAACCTTCCACGCTAAGCTGCTGGCCAAAGTTTCTCGCTTCTCAAAAACAATTTGCCGTTGGATTTATTGTTTTGCACTTTAGCGATTTCGTAATGGCGGGCCGTGATAATCTTGCATAACAAGTATACCCGAAATTTGTATTCCATTTGTATGCGCGTTTCTAAAAATCAATTCCTGTGGTTCGACCGAATTTGGCTCCCACCCACGTACTGATGTCTAGAGGTCAAATCCTGCGTCTCTTGGTGTAAAACAGTGAGCTCGATTTATATAACTGGAAAGAGATCTCGCGGTCTTTCGCACTACCCGTAAGTGACGCCAAACTTATAATTGTAATACGTCATTTCCAGTCCTTTTGATTGGTCTTTTGCACAGTTTAGTACGTGCGAGACTGAGCAAAAGGACTGGAAATGACGTATTACAATTATAAATAGGCGTCACTCAGCAATCCAAAGATTTCTCTCCAGGTATATAAAGTAAGTATCGAGCGCACTGGTGTCAAATTAACCATAACGAAGAAGATGGCAGCCGTACATTTTACCAGAATGCACTGCGGTCTGAAATAAAGATAGATGACTTATATGTTATTAAAAGACTGAATGACTGGGTGATTGGGTGGCTGGGTGCCAGAAAGTTAGTGTCAGCATGCGGGGTTTTTAAACTCAAAACACACGCCTTTGTTATTTCTTTTGTATGTCAAAGATTTCCAAAATTGCTCTGAATTATTGGAGTTTCGTTTATTTGCAGATGACTCCAACCTATCCTATTCGCATGATAACCTGCATTCCATTGAGGAATATATAAGTATTGATTTATGCGAAGCCTACGAATGGTTATGCGCAAAAACGTTATCTCTGAATGTTGAAAAGACTAATTTTGAGATCTTTCGTAGTTCTCAAATGAGGATAAATCAACCGCCAAATTTGTTTATAAATAACATGCCTATAAAACAAAAAGAATCAATAAAATATCTAGGAATTTATATCGATTCTCACTTAAACTGGAAAAACCAAATACATTATATTTCCAAAAAAATTAATAGTATTGACATGTTGTATAAATTGAGCCACTATGTGACATCCTAACAACTTGTTCAATTATACTACTATACTCGCTGATATACCCCTTATTCACTTATGGATTAATTGCTTGGGGTAACACATGTATATCTACTCTACAGCCCTTGATCTTACTGCAAAAATGTTATCCTTGTTAAAAGAGAAAGATTGCTAAAACGTACTGAATGATTTAGTAATTCTTCACAATTCCTTATTTATGTTTGAATTTCACAATAACAAACTTCTATCTCAATTTATAAATTATTTGTTAACATGAGTCATAAGTATAATACACGACTAGCCTCTAGATCTTCATATTGTTTGCCTTTAGAACAAATCATGGAAACTTTTCTATAAGGTTTCAGGGTCCAAAGGTATGGAATGTTTTAGATGAAAACTTAAAAACATATTACAGTTCACATTCAAAAAGAAAATTGCTAATAAATTATTAAACTGCTATAAAATTTGTTTTCACTACAAAATTAGCGCTTTTTTAAATATAATTCTCTATAATAGGCACCACCACATAATGTTTCAAATAAATTACAGGTTGTCTGACTCGATTAGCAATTGCTATTTAGACAACTTGTACCATAATGTGAACTGACCAAATGTATTATATATCTTGTTATGTTTAATGGTGCTAAGTCTATTCTATATTTAATTAGTTACTTTCAACTTCGATAAAGGTAAAAGTGTTGAAATAATGTTTTAATATTATGTATCTACTAATACAATATTAATAACATATCATATATACGACGAATGTTACATTACATTTCATTTTTACCATCAGATTTGAAAGCATCAATTCAATATTTTGCAATGTACACATTACAGAATACTTGAACCTGCAAAATCTATACCGGTCTTACACCACAAACCTATCTTTTAAGCTGGAATGGAAATTATAAATATCCAAAACACTGGGCAACTTATTGCCAATTCCGTATTTATAAACCTGATACAACTAGTCTCTTAGACGTTTTTGTTGTCGTTGGGGGAAAGTTGTGACCACGTTGATAGACTTGCTAATCCTTTCTCCTCCAGATACCATCCCTTGTTGCATTTACTAATAATTATAGATATTTTTCCGCTGTCTCCAAAACGAATGTATCGCCACTGTGATCAGTGAGTTTATTTTTCACTGCCTCCTTGCAGATACGATTAATTTGATAACGGAAGTGTGGCTTTGGATTTAATAAAATGTTTTTGACAGTGTCTGCCAGCTTTGTGGGGTTTGGCTTTTTTATAGATGATCGGCAACGCTTTAGACGATTATTAAAGTTTTCATAGTAGTTAATTGTATCGCCATCTAAAACTGACGTGTCATTTTCCATAGCAAGTCGTATAGCTTTTGCGCTCTTGTCTGATTCATTTGAAAGGCATGTTTCCAAGATGGACACACTGAAATAAAATCAAGTGAATGTATTAGGTCTCAAATCGAGGTATACATTGTATACCATTAAAGTGCATATGCCACAATTTTATTTATTGCAGCATCGGAGAGTTATTTATGTGTAGTTCATCATGGTGCAAATTATTTTTGAAAAAATGATGTTAAGTGCATTGTTTAAGGTGTTGAAGAGATAGACGTGAGGCTAAAAAGTGGTCGGTGACTGGGAACAAATTTGCAAACAAAATGACG
>JAOBAZ010297380.1:0-14082 GCA_026546875.1 Pteroeides caledonicum
CTATGTTATCAACAAAGATTGACAGGTTGTATGGTATTAAAGGATAGGATTATTGTAAGTTGAGAAAAGTGTTATATGCAGCGCTTCTTTAATTTTAAGACTGTATGTGTTGTTTGCTGAATCTATAATTTTAAAGGAATCGGGAGAATATTTGTTCTTATATACATTGTTGTGAGTTGTTAACATGCTTATGTATGTATGAATTCTTATCAGTTAAGATGTGCTCTTTAATCCTTGTTGAAATGTGGCGTGTAGTTTCACTTACATAAACCGCATTACATTCCGTGCATGGAAATTCGTATATAACGTTATATTTGAGAGCATAGGGTACTGGATCCTTGAAACTGAAAAAGTTTTTGATTTTATATGCTGAAAAAATAATCTTAATTTCCAAATCTTTGCACATCTGTTTGGATAAGATCTCGATTTTGTTTTGTGCTAATCTTGAGTATTTGCCAATAAATGGAGTTTGAAATAGATGTTTTGTTAGTCTGGGTTTTGTGGATATTTTATTTAGGTTCTTTGAAACATTGTTTAAAGTGTATTTGAAACGAAAATTATTTTTGTGTTATATGAAAGATCTCTTAAAATGGTTTTATAAGTTACAGTTTTTCGTATACTTCCTATGTTGTTGAAATATTTCAATTTGTTTACGACGTGCACGGTTTTTACGTCGCACATAGTTGCATAATGACTTGACATTATCGATGAAATTGTTGTAAAACAGTAATTTGGAAAACAGTTGCGTTTAAACGTTTCATGAAGTTTGTCTAAGTCTTTCCGAAAGTCAGTTTCCATGTCATTGATTTTGAATGTTCTGTCAACTAAAGTGCGAATTAAACTGGTTTCGTATCTTAGGGGTGTGTAACTGAAAAAAATTGTGAGTAAGCCAGTGTATGTTCGTTTATGAAAAATTGAAGTTGTGCGTGCATTAGATAAATTGTCGATTAAGATATCAAGAAACGGAATTTTGTTCTCAGATCGTTTTTCATAAGTGAATTTGATATTTGGGTGTTGTGAATTAATATATTATTCAAACAAACATAATGGCATCATTTTCATTGTCAAACAAACAGAAAGTGTCGTCAACATATCTTTTGTAAAACCGCACTGTTAAGATATTATAGTTTTTGAGCCAGGTTTTCTTATGAAATCCCATAAACAAATTAGCTAGAACTAAAGGCAAGACTCCTTAAATATAATCATAGATATGAACTTGGAATCAGAAATGTGTTTTGCACGTAGCAATTTTAAATAATTTGATGAGATCGGTTTTATTGATAGGAAAATTATCGTTACGGCTAAGGATGGTGTCAACGGCGATGTTTATGGTTTCTTCTAAAGGAATGTTTGTAAACAGACTTTGAACATAGAATGAGATAAAAAATTTGTTGGTTAGATTTATGTTATGTAATTCGTCAACAAACGTGAAAGAATCCCGTGTAGTGAATCTATCTGGCATATGTGGTGCAAGTAATGAACTTAAATACTCAGCTAGGATGCAATTATAAGCGCCTATACAAGATACTATTGTTATTTAGATCATATTCCGTTTGGCTCTGTAGATGGATCTTAGGAAGATCACAGAGCCCTGCATATTGTGAGCCTTCTTTATATGGTATATATCATGTATAGTATAATTTAAAGAACCTTTAGATTTTAAGTTCCTAATTAGTGTTCCTTGAAGTTTATTTTTTTTAGAAATTGTAGGGTCCGTATCTAAATGCTTAAATTTAGTCGTATCGTTAAAGTGCATATGCACATAAAAGAAACTTAATTATATGAAGAACGAAGAAAGAAAAAGAAAATTTGTAAAAGAAGTTACATTACACTTTTCAATAATCTTTTGAATGAGACGATAAAAATTTTCGGTTCATATGCACTTTAAGAATTGTATTACTACTGTTTATGTATACCTTTCTGTCCATAATTACTATACCGTTTCCTTTATCTGCTCTTAATATGATCAGTTCCTTGTTACTTCTTAGGTTTCTTAGGATACGATGTTTCTTCATATCACTTGGTCTAGTCTGGTAATTAGAAACACTTCTGTGCTAGGTATGCGATTTCGGTCTTTAGTTGGCTTGCGTGTTCAGGAGTCTTTAAGTTGCTGTTCATTTTTGCGTGAATCATCTCGAAAAAATAATGATGTTGGTTTTATTTAAGCTTTCAGGTTTTATCGAGAATCCAAGTCCGTTTTTAGCAGGTCTAGGTCTCCGTCGGTTAGTTTGTACGTGGCTCATGATGGTCTCCTTAAATGAGAAAGGAAGGGTGGAGTTTTGTGTGACATTTTGCGGGTTTTTTCTTGTGTGTTATAGCAGTTTTCTCATCTTACAATAAATAATCCTGTTCTTTACCATACAACCTGTCAATCTTTGTATTTATATATTATTCACAAACAAACTCACATTCTGTAACTGATGATGGCTTAAGTAAAACGCCGAAACATGTCTTTAATAAAAAACTTTATTTGTTTGAAACTTGCTGTACTAAAAAGCTGTACTAAAAAACCCCCATCAAATTTGTCCTTTTTCCTTGGCCTGGTCGTGTACAAGATAACTAGTTGTGCAAGTAATATATTATACACAAGAATACGTCTTTTCATCATGATATATTCCGACACCAATATTCAAACTGGTACACAATTTATTATTGAATTTTTAAATCTGTTGAATTAAGGGTTATGATACTATAGCTGGTGATAAAGGTGCCCTTCTGTCTGGTGGACAGAAACAAAGAATTGCTATTGCACGAGCCTTGGTACGTAATCCAAAAATCCTTTTACTTGATGAAGCTACATCGGCACTGGACACAGAAAGTGAAAAAGTAAGCTGAATAATTCCGAAACAATAAAAAATTAACAAAACATCTGTTTATAGAATGTGCTTGTCTCATTCACCCGCTTTTTCAAAATTTTATAAAACATTACTAGTCAATTTAAACGCAACAGAACCCGCGTATGGTACTTTCACACATAAAATGGCCAGAAATTTACCAAATAAATCATGATAAACATGATAAATTTAATCATATACAAGCTCAAACAGTGTGGATTCTAATGAGATTTTTTGTAGCTATTTAATATCTGTCATCCGTTTTAAATCCGTTTTAAATCTGTATTGTCTGTCAAATAGTGAAACAAGAAGAAGGCCGGGTTTCTTTTGGAGGAAAACCTCTTTATAAGTCTAAAAAAGAGTTGTGCCCCTTGACCTAATTTTCTTGATACATTAAAAGAGAATGTTCATGACATAGCACTTATTTCGGTCTTAAATGAAAGAACTCTTTTGTGATATCTCTTTGTTTTCAAAATACTTTTCTTCAAAGTTTCAACAACAGGACAGCACGTTCGCTATCTTGCTTATTACAGTTGTGCACACAAATGCACGCATAAGGTCAAAAGGTCACCTCAGTTTTTATATTGAGAAGTGAGAATTGCAAGTCCGTACACAACAAAATTCGATAGTGCGAAGATGTTCTTTGCTGAACTGCTTGAGACGCGGTTTCAAACACTTTGTGACATCATTCAAATCTGGAGTTGATTTTTCGAAAGTTGATCCAAGAAGGCAGACTTTGGATCAAGACATCTCCCAAAAAATAAATAGAAAAAGATATGACAACATTTTTAAAAACGTTATTAAATAGTCTTAATACGTTGTTTTAATACAATAACAAAAATACGTCGACATTTTTCTTTAAAAGTTGATTGTTTTTTTGAAAATATCAAAGTTACAGGGTTACTGAATTTAAAATTTTCGAACACAAAATGATTTACTAAAAGTAACCTTAAATGAAATAAATTGTTGAAGAACTAATGTTCTATTTGATAGAACATTAACAAGTGTATAGATATATAAAAGGGCAAGACTATTTTACAGATTTTCATTTCCATCCTTCTCTGGATAGATAATTCGTTTTTTGTTATAAGCAGTACAAACAAATTGACGTCACATGTTGCATAAAGAGCTTTTGTTTAATCCCGGCTAGATTTCATTTGGATTGTTGAATCAGCCAAATTCATTGGAAATTAGTCCAAAGTCTTTCGTTCTTTTTACTACTATACCTGGTAAGTGGATGATAAAATTCAACGAACAAAATTGGTCATGACAAATTTTAGTTCCAAGTCCATGAAAGCTCCTTATGCAATGTGTAACGTAAACTGTTTGCACTGTACATTAAGAACAAATTGTACAATTGAACACTGTACATTAAGAACAAATTATCTCAAAAATAAAGGAAGAAAATGAAGATCTATAAAAAAGTGATTTTTAGTTTTAAATTGTTAATTATCTTCTTTGCCCTTTCCTTACGTTAAATTGCATGGCGTTGCATTTCATTGCATCATCGGGCTTATTGCATGTCCCATTGTCCCATGCATAGAACTGTGTTAAAAGTCAATAATATTTAGAGGGTGATGGTTTCGAACAAGGAAGTGGTCGGGGCGCCAAATAGCCCCTCCCTCTCCTCTTAGGAGTTGCCGACACGCCGCTGATAATTTACACAAAGTGAGATACGTTATTTCATAGTTACTGGAGTAAATGGTTAGGAAACTCGATTAAAATTCATATAACTATAATTATCTATGTTATTGTCCAGGTTTATGCAAAACTATGATTGCTTTGGCGTCACGTGTGTATTGTTTTCTTACCCAAACCACAGAATTGGGAATAAGCAGAATATCGGCTCAGGTCGGAATCTTTGAAGTTTGTGTCTTCGAGCATATGCATGTTGTTGGCCATTACTCTGGCGAGTACGCTGCGAAAATATAGGGGGACTCGTTGTATGGCTCAGTCGGCCTTCTGTTTATTCCTTATCTTGTACCCAAACAACCAATAAGCATAATTCGACTTAGTCACTGAGCCTGTAAGATGGAACAATCATCCCTAAATACAATAGGTACGTGACGCTGAAGTGACCAAAACTTCGCATAAACATAAACCCAACATAAATAATGGGTTTTATTGAATTTTAATCGAGTTTCCTAACCATGTACCAGTAACTATGGTTATTCAAACACCGGTAGTCGTTGATAATAAATGAACACATGTACCACTACATGTGTTTATAAAGTAATCGAAATTTATAAGGTTGTTCAAATTTGGAGATATAAATTTAGAGATACTATTCCTTTTTACAAAATGTTTTTTAAAAATTAGAAAAAAATGTGGTGACTTTCAATGTTTAAAGAAGTATTTTTTTTTTAGATTGTGCAAGAAGCACTGGAACGAGCTAGTGCAGGCCGTACTACATTGGTTATAGCGCATCGTCTTTCTACTATTCGAAACGCTGACTCTATTGCAGTAATAAAATCTGGCAAAGTGATTGAGCAAGGTACTCATGAACATCTTATGGAACTGAAGAAAGCTTATTATATTTTGCAAAAGCACCACAAACAAAATCAGTGATTAATTACTATATTACTAAAAGTTAATTATCGTAATCCTTTTCAATAGTAAATTAATTTAGTTTTCTCAATAAACACAATAGGATAAAACGTAAAAAATAAATATAATTAAATAAATAAAAAACATTAATTTAAATAGGATAATAAATTATTTAAGCAACACCTTCATTTTGTTTTTCACAACTTTATTGCGTGTGTATCGAGTATTGGGGTAAACTAGTGTTAATCTTGAATGGAGCAACGATTGGGGTTAATGTTAGCCATTCATATAACTTTATACACAGTATAATATGAAAAAACTGTAGCATCCTTTACGACAGAGCCTTTCTGTTCTCGCGTACTGTATATATCGCATTATGCGTATGGTTCAGCCGGTAAACTGCATGTTCTCGCCAATAAACAAGTTGAACGAGCTGGCTGCTCTGTCTTCTGGCCAGTAAACTGCATATTTCCACAAGTGGTCGTTCTCGTGACAGCAAGTGCTACTATTCGTCAGCTGACGTGACGTTCAATTTGTCACGCTATTTTCAATATCAAAAACAGAATAAAGTTTTAATTATAGTTTCATATCATGCCTACCGAAGTATTTGTTGGGGTAAAATATTCTATGTAGCCATAAAAGCAGCTTTTAAAGCAATAGAAATCAAACAAAGTGCTATAATGAAGGCCCTACGCTCGAAACGTCAGCAAAACTTTCCACACATTTGGCAGTCTACCACCGTTTCGCATTTTGATCTTGTATTTAAATTTAATACTGCCTACGCAGCACCTAAACCTTTTCAGTTTTTGTCAACTTTTAGAAATCAAATATCAAGGGAGGTAGTTGTGACGATGAAATCGTAATTACTTGGTATACAACCGAGTTAGTTATATTAGCGAATCCGAAGTACTCGATTGATAAAGACTAGTATACTAGCTATAGCAAAGGTGTTGAGCAAGAACAGCTAGGTAGCAATGGAATGAGATAACTAAACTGTAATATATTTAAGGTTTTAGCGCCACCGGTTTGGTATATCGGTCGGCTATCAGTTTAAAAACTGATAGCCGACTATCAGTTCATATACGACTCGAGTTTATGGTATAACTGTTAATTATATAGCGTAAATAGAAATCGAACATTGTCATGACATTGCCATGATTTATTACACAAAACGAGCTGGAGCAATCAACTTGTTTTTTGGAAAAATATCCGTGCTTCCCACAACGAAAGAATGAAAGAAAAGAATATTAACCTAGGTTAAGAATAATAGGTAAAAATAATTACTTGAAACATAATGCTGAACATTTATTTTGTACAATTTCAAAAAAAACCCTGATTTAAGGGACCCAACCAACCAAATTTGTTTCAAAACATTGTGTTTCGTAATAGTAAATGTGTTGTACAACCTTTCAGTTATTTTTATTGACTATTAAATAAAAAAGGTAAATAGATATCCAAATGAAAATAAATGTAAACGTGAAACAGAATTTATCTTGTCTCACATGAATATACCTTTTTTGCGTTTTGTCATTTGCTTTCCCCACCACAATCTTTTCTAAAATAAATGTTATCACTTGTTGTCCTACATTATGAATTTTTGTTAACGTTGAATATACCCAGTTATCTGTTTATCTCTGTTATTTTTAAGTATTTCTGCTATTTCTCTCAATGTCTCCTCATTTGTTAACATCGGATTTTTTGGGCGGTCAATTATGTATGTGCTGGTCCACCCTGACCAACAGGACTTAGCTAGTGGGAGGCAGTGTGCTAACCAATGCAATCCGTTCTCCCAATGGCAGTCTATTTTATTTTCTTAAGGAATTGTTTAGATATACAAGATTTTGAGTTTTAAATTTGCGTGTATTTAAAGATGTACATAAAGCTGGATTATTAAATATCGAATAAAGAGAATTGTCATCACATTTATTTTTAGAAATGAAAAATGTGACCAAGTAAATTTTAAATATTTTCGAACGAATCCATGTCAAAGTTCCAATCCCAAGTTGACCGCACCTTGAATATGTTGAGGCTTTGTAGATCCTAAAGAGGTTTTACTCATTTCAAAAGTATTCGCAGCTGTTGTAGATCTTTCTCCTGAGTTAATATCTGAAAAAGAAAGATTTCTAGAACGACGATTTATTCGTAGAATTGTTGCAAAAGCACCACGAAATCGAGGAGACTGAAGAGCATAACAGTAAAAATTTACGCTAGAATTCATGATAACAAAAACAAATTGCATATCGCGACACCAATGGAGTGTGGTACAGCTGCAAGATTCACAAAAGCTCATGACATAAATCAAGATGGTTGACGGTCCATAGCAACACAACAGAGCTATCAAGATAACAGAAAACATCTTTGTTAATTTAACTTCCATTAATTGTGCACTTTTGGAAATACTGTCGATATTCGAGGAGAGTTGTGGACCAGCTGATGGATTTGCGGTCGATGTGCATGATAAATTTGGTGACGCTGTTCTCTGGTTACCGCGACTTCTAACATTCTGAGATCTTTCCTTGAGTTTGCGCAGCATTAAGCTATATGTAAAACATGTTACCGTAATTGCAAAGACAATAGAAGTGTTTGCAAAAATGAACGCATACGTGATATAGCCTACTTCAAAATAAACCATTGGTAAACTAAGTGCAACAAACCATATTACTGCTACTGTTAACGTAATTCTTTTCCCGGTAAATTTATTGCGATAACTGTGCGGCTTTCGTGTGGCAAGATACCTTTCAACAGCTAAAGTTGAAAGACTGAGCACTGATGCTGTGCAGGACACAAAATAAGATATATGGATTGCTCGCACTTCGTTTAAAGTTATGACTATGTCCAGTCCTTCTTTCAGGTGGATATAAATCGATAAGGGATCAGTTATAGATCCAACTATTAAATCAGCTATAGCTAGATTAGCAATTAACCAGTTAAACGGACTTCGCACATTCTTATGTGGATCGAGAAACACAGCAAGCACAATAAGTAGATTTCCAGGAATGTTTGTCAATAGAAAGACTATCGAAAAACTTGCTGTCACAAAAGACAACTCAGTTGGAGCTCCCGTTGTAACACATCTCTTCTCAAATGTTCCTTGAAAATATTGCATTTTGTAAACCTGGCAAACAAGAACAAAAGCAAACAATAAAAATCAGTTTTTGAGTGTTCTTGGGTGGCTTATGATTTTGTGTCAAAATATTTAATACAGTGACTCGCGTGTATAGTATCAGAAATTGTCAAAAAGCGCCCTAAAGTGAAAAGCGCGTCATTAAAAGGGACCTGGTTTCAAATAGCCTGCAATAGCGCTCTAGTTTGCTGTTTTTTCACAATGTGCTTTAAATTTTGCAAAAGCAATATATATTCCGCCGTTGAAATCTCCTGTTTTCTCAAAAAATTGTAAAGGAATACTTTAGAAGGACACGCCACTAAATGTGTTGACGTAAGGTAAACAATATGCCGCTTTTTTATGATTTCATACAGGTAATGTGTGAAGATGAAATATCTTCAGCCAGGGCATAGTAATTTTAAAAAAGCTGTGGCCAAGAAACGCTGGTTAACGCAATATGGACTGGCTTTCACATAGGATAAATAGTCATGGGCTTCCAAATAAACTGTAAACATGACAAATAACCAAAACATGCAGTTAATATATATTTTAAAAAATGTTTAGGGCTATTTTATGCTAGCAAATGATATCAAGAAACCCGTGGCTTTTCAATAATTTTTGAACTATTCACTGTGATCGCCCTCTCTGGGAAAGACTTGAAAAAGAGGAAAACTTGTGGAAGTATGTCGGCTTTATCTATAACCTGCAACATTAACGAATGGGAAGGTATTGCTGCTAAAATTGACGAAAATAATCTTTCTCATTAATTTTTTGTTTTTGATCGTCCATTTATGGCAAATATGGCCGATAAGTTTTTCCAGGAACAACCAGTGCTTCCACAAACAATTTGCATACGACTTTCACTGTGGGTGAGGGTGTCGTCAAATAAAACAAACAAAGAACTTTTCTAAGGAAGTACAATAATATTTAGCCCCTCCCCTCCTAGGGGCAAGCTATTGGAAGGAAATTTCCTTCAAAAGTTGAAGCCCTGGGAACAACCATTTATAGTGCTGTTCCTGCTTTAAGAGTGGCGTTTCTTTTGACATTGCTTTAAAGAAATCGCGTTTTCTAGAGGCAATTACGGTCAAAGATGGTGTTCTGATTGAACAAAAAAATATAGCTAAGATAAAATACATTGTTTTCTATTTTTCGTATATTGGAATAAAAACTTAGCTATTTTTTGTCGGGAAAATTACGTTAACTCTCGGAAATGAATGCCCAAGGTCCTTTAAAAGCTGATATAACTCGGATTAAACCAAATTTCTTAGCTTTAAAGTCCACCCGATTCTAGACTGTAAAATGCATAACAATACTTGGTATATCGCAATTACATTATAAATGCTGTACAGTACATTTGAGTTCCCTGCTCATCATAGAAACACAGTACTAGGTTTTTGTTAACCCACATTTTCCTTATTTTTGCCAGGGTATTCGAACAACAGTATTTTGGCAAGTAGAATCTCAGCGGGGATTCACTCGTAATTTACTGCACATACATTCACATGTTTTTCAGCTCAGTATATGTCCCTTGTTTATGACGGCAAAATGCGAACGTTTGTTTGATGACAGTACGCCAGTTTTATTTTAATTTCTTCCTCAAAAGGCTGCTATCAAGGCTCAACGTTGTTCGAGATACCAAACTCGTGCGCTGTCTCAATATGTTACCAAGGTAATGCAACTTTGGCATCATATTGCGCGCATAATTTTTTCATTTAGGGATTGTTTTCTTCGCACTGACAAATAGCACTTCATGTATTATGATTGCAATTAATGATTATCCTGTGCGATCCACTGAAAAATCAAATCACATTCTTTCACCTTTGAGAATTAAGCGTCTGTACAATTTTCAACCGATTGCTATTTTGATAGTTACGAGTTTGTGAAGCTTGCTGTAATTCCAGTTAAGTCAACCAATTTTCCGTTTGTTGAAATATTTACTGAGGTTTGCTGTAAAATTGTGATTTTAACCTTACTCAAATTCACCAAAAAATGATAAATAACTCATCCGTATCGCCATCTTATTAACATACGCAAATTTTACTCCCAGTTGCAGAATAGTTTGAAAAGGTAGACAATAGCTTTTCGCTCAACTTCCATGCAACGGTGAAAATGCGTTTTAATCATATCGTATTTGGCCATTTGTGCTTGTAATAATTCAAAAAGGGCGTAACATTCGACAGCTGACGGATTGATCTTTATTGCTATCGAAAAGCTAAATGCATAACTTGAGCATTAAACGCTAGGCGGCAGAATCCTAAAGATGGATTACCTTTTTTTGAAACACCCTGTAATTCTATTTTAGATAATGTCTATTTTATTCCCACGACCTGGTATAGTTCTGTTAATGCGTTTTGTTAATAAAACATTGTTTTATTCCAGTTATCTATATATCAAATGTAGCTACAGTTATTATATGAATTTATATTTCTTCTCCCACCCATTCACTGATATTTCGCTCGCAAAAAACTGGTATTAATGTAAGCGAGCTCTGGTGGCAGAAATGGTTAACGCAATGCTTACCATTTCTGACTGCTGTTAGTATTTATGGTGATTAGTTTTAAAACTTTTTTGCCAAAGGTATAAATCTCATTTACAAAATACGTATTAAATGAACAATTTTACAGACTGAGATGTTTTTACTGTAAACATATAACAATGATACTTTTTTAAACTTACCGTTGCTAAAAAACAAGACTTCCTTTTTAATTCTTTATAAAAATTTGCCAATGAAGTTTACATTCTGTGTGGTGGAGAAAAATTGAAGAGTGCTTAATTAAGTTGTGCAATACACGGCATTCAAAACAAGACGTCATTTTTTTAAATATTTTATTAAAAAACTTATAACATTTGTCGTAAAGTATAAGTACGCCTGTCGGCAAAACATTTTCAGTTTGCTATGCTAACAAACAGATAGCCAAAATTAATTAAAAATACTGTGCATTTCTTGATCGACGTTTACAAAATGAGGACGATACGAGTGGTTTATCTTGTTTTAATGACATTTTTTGATGTATATGCACCTGTTGTGTATTATAAAGACATGCAGTATGATCTATATGCACCTGTGATGCATGCCCCCGATAATCATACGTCTTTCATATTTGTCAAAACCAAATAATTTTGGCAAAAGGCACAACAAAACAAAAAAATGTTCGGATCTTAATTTAGATTTTGATAAGATCTATTTGTTTGTTTATTTAAAATCCCAAATATATTAAAACTGTATACGCATTTTATTTCGTTTATTTGCATAATATAATATTTTACTGCCAAGTTTAAACTTCGGAGGTTTTACACTAAGGCTGGTTCTCATGTACAGTAATTGTACGTGTCGTCCTAGTCGCACCAGGCATACTAAGAATTTCACGACCATACTATTATATGAGAACATCTCACGACTGCGGTGATTGGAGTTGCTTGGATAGAACTGTGTTCTATGCAGACGAGTGGGATGATCGTGAAAAAACGAAAGTGATTGTATGAAAACCAGCCTTTATGATTATGGGAATATGGAAGAACAGGACGGAAGCGCGTCCAAATATGTAGCGTGAGCGATAGGGCGCTTGTATGTACATCTTTTTTGCACTGGTATTGTGAATTTTTCATTAACAAAACAAAGATAAATCTTTAATAAGTGAATATTTAATCGTGTTTATTCCCAGTATATTATCATCCCGATTTGCAATGCTGTGTTGCTCACCGAAAAGTTTTTCTTGCTTGAGCAATCCTTAGCTTTAAAATTCCCCTTGGGCTTTGTTTGGCCGTCGTGGCATACAAACCATTACGCTCATGACTCGCCCCCAGAATATCTGCTTGCCAAACACATTGAACTCCTGGAGCTCATTGGCGCAATTTACATATAAGCTACTGCTCAGCTCATTCAAAGCCTTGTGTTTAATTTATTCTCGGCCAAAATTTCTACATTTTGTTGCATGATATGTTGTGCTTTAGTTTTTGTGTGGAAATAAATGAAAAGCAATTACTGATAAAAAGAATGGCATAAAACTGTAAACGTTTTGCGAGTGTCCTAAACACAGGGTTGAACTGCGGTTTGTCCATAAGTACCATACATGTGGTTGTAGTTACAATCGCTAATAACGTTTTAAAGTCCCTGTCAAACGTTTTAAAGCCCCTTGCAAAGGCCTCTTCACGTATAACTCGGAAGACCAACAACATTACTAGTTTCTGCCTGAAGTTCGTTTACAAATCACTTCATTCACGTGTAGTTCTCTTGTACAGCGAATGCTTTTACCGCCTAAATGTTTGCATTTACACACAATTACAACACAACCTAGAGGTCAAGATATTTTATATATCAAGTTCCTCTATACAACACATTAATTTTCTTGGTATTTATTTGGCAATCCCGCGTTTGCCAACAGTTTAAATATTCACAACAAAGCTACTGCACAGTAGGTATATTTGTACATTTTCCCAACACTTAGAAAACTAGCCTATAGTGTTGCACAGACTTGTGTATAGCTGTATGGGCTTTGAGTTGTGTGGACTGTATGCCCCATTTTTTCTCAAGGATTTTGATAGTCTTTTGAATAAAAATGTCTTGGTAAAATTAATAATTTGTTAATTCAAAAATTACAGGATAAAAAACTTTTAACATTATGATAGACATTTAAAGAGTAATCACGATAAAAAATACAACATCGTTTCAAATTTTGTAGTCACAGAGCAACTTGGTCCCTAACTTTTTCTTTCCAAACTTATTCTGGGATTATTGTCAAATTTGCTCAAATGTCATCTCAACATGTAAACGCATGCAATAATGAGGTAACAAAGTTGTTCCGATATACCTGATACGATAGCTATAGTGTAAGGACTTTCCCCAAAATCTAAATACTCAAATTTATACAAAAAAGCAACAGATTTGTGATGTACTTTTGAACTGAATTTTATACAGCCAAAAGTTCTGAAACCAGCTGTATGCTCTACAGTCTCGCCCAATGTTTTATTGCGTCAGTTTGTCAAGAAGTTAAATAAACTAGCTACGCGGCGGAAATCGACGGGGAAAAAAAGGGTTTAATTGCGTCACTACACTACTACTAGGAATTTCAAAATTATTTCAAAACTGAGATGTTTATTTTTATGACAAATAGTTTAATAGAAGGACTTGCGTTAATATGAACTGCCTGAAGCACTCACGCAAATAATAAACATTACCATATGTTCAAAGCGTCAGATTTTCCAGACTTTATCAGATTTTTCTTTGCTGGAAATATAAATAAATGTAAAATAAGCCGTTTCAAAAGTTAAAAATTTATATTTTGTCAAATTGTAGCGGTTTACCCTGAAGTTTTGCTTACTTTGTATAACAACAACAGCACTTGAGGATAGTATTTAGTGTGTGTGTGTTTTTATGCGCGTGTGCGCGTGTATGTAGGTGGTGAAAACAAAATTTTATGAATCAGCGCAACGGATGCGCAAGTATATTGTTTTAACATACAATTCATATCTTCAAGACACCCTGTGATGTTTTTTTTAGCCTATATACTCATAGACGGGATGAGAACTGAACCAAACGCGAAGCATCTTTATTGTATAAAATGTTTATGTATTATATTACTATTATTACAACTAGTAAAT
>JAOBAZ010297602.1:3930-34373 GCA_026546875.1 Pteroeides caledonicum
CCTTGCTTTCGCTCCTAGCTCTTGTTCCCTGTTTTTGCTCCTAGCTTTTGTTCCTTGCTTTCGCTCCTAGCTCTTGTTCCCTGTTTTTGCTCCTAGCTTTTGTTCCTTGCTTTCGCTCCTAGCTCTTGTCCTTCGTTTTTGCCCCTAGCCCTTGTCCTTCGTTTTCGCTCCTAGCTCTTGTCCTTCGTTTTCGCTCCTAGCTCTTGTCCCCTGTTTTTGCTCCTAGCTTTTGTCCTTCGTTTCCGCTTCTAGCTTTCGTCCTTCGTTTCCGCTTCTAGCTTTCGTCCCAAACTTGTCCAAACTTGTCCCCAGTTTAGTGATTTTTATTTTTCAGAGATTGCTTTTTGAAGACAATAAGGGTTACACATATAAACAAGGCGATTGTGACATGTGACGAATAAAATGACAAGTAATTATTTTTTTGAAGGAGTATTCATGAAGTGTATAAGATAAGACCAGTCGATTCGTTTTTCAGACTAGGAACCGAGACCGCAATTGACGTTTTGTCTCGGGTAAATGAATTATCAAGTTCGGGTCGTGAGATTATTAATCTCGGAGTCGGACAACCCGATATGAGTCCGCCCCCACACGTTATTGAGGCTTGTGCTAAAGCTATGCGAGATGGTCATAATGGTTATACGTCGTCGCTAGGTATCTTGCCTTTAAGAGAAGCAGTTGCGGAGCATTTGAACAAATTACATTCACTACAAGAACCAGTAGACCCATCAAATGTAATGATAGTCCCCGGCGGCAAGGTGACCATATTCCAAGCAATTATGCTACTCGGAGAAAAAGGAGTCGACATCTCATATCCCAATCCCGGCTTCCCCATCTACGATTCTATGGTGAATTTTTCAGGAGCAACACCGTCACCTTATCGTCTGAAACACGAATTAAATTCAACCGCCGATGTCGATAGTATTATTGCGAGTCTGAATAGTAAGACTCGTTTGCTTATCCTCAATAATCCGAGCAACCCCACCGGCGGACTCATGAAAAGTCAGCAGGTCGATAGACTCGCATCGGAGCTAAAAAAGTATCCCAAAGTGACCATATTGTCTGATGAAATATACTCACGTTTGGTCTTCGACGGACTGCAATATAAATCTCTCCTCTGCTACCCTTGGCTTAGAGATCGTCTTATCCTACTAGACGGATGGTCAAAAAGTTACGCTATGACCGGATGGAGAGTTGGAATGGCGGTATGGCCTACAAGTCTGATAAAACACGTCGAAAAATTGGCAGTTAATGCTTATTCTTGTGTCAATGCTCCGGCTCAATGGGGGGCTCTGGCCGCTCTACAAGGTCCTCAAGACTACGTCTATCAAATGTCCAAAATCTTCCAAAAAAGAAGAGACCTAGTCTGTCAAATCATAAAACAAAGCGAAAATATCAAATGTAACTTCCCACAAGGGGCTTTTTACGTTTTCCTCAAAGTGAACAATGCTAACCTAGAGACCAATCTCTTACAAGACTATCTATTGGAAGAATATGGAGTTGCGGTAATCTCAGGACTAAGTTTCGGTAGCGGAAATCAGGGCTTTTTGAGACTAAGTTTTGCCAATAACGAGGATAATATCAAAAGAGGTCTAATGCTCATCGAACAGGGAATCGAAAGACTATCATGAATGACAACTCTGAAATAAAACAATATCTCAAACGAATCGCTATCGCCCTAGAGAATAATCATCTTCCCTACGACCACCAATTCCAAGACAAAGTCTATCTCTGGCAACCCGAATTCTCAGAACCTATCTGCAAAATAGAGATGAACAATCTCACCTCTATGGACGACCTCCTAGGAATCGATGAACAGAAATTCAAGCTCTATCAAAATACCCTACAGTTTGTGAATAATTATCCGGCAAATAATGTTCTGCTCTGGGGAAGTAGAGGGACCGGAAAAAGTTCGCTAGTAAAGTCGGTCGTAGATAAAATTCATAAACTACAAAATAATAGCAGTTTGGTGCTAATCGAAATATATCGAGAGGATTTATCTAGTCTCCACCGATTACTCGATCTTATCCGAGGTCATAAGGAAAAGAAATTCCTAATCTTTTGCGACGATTTGTCCTTCGATACCGCAGATGAAAAATATAAGTCTCTAAAATCAATCCTAGAGGGAGGAGTTGTCGGAAGACCCGAACACGTCCTATTCTACGCAACCTCCAATCGAAGACATCTAATCTCAAGAGAAATGCATGAAAATCAAGAAAAAACTATGATCCACGAAAGCGAAAATATCGAAGAGAAAGTTTCTCTCTCCGACCGATTCGGTCTGTGGATAGGATTCCATAATCTAGACCAAGAAATTTATCTCAACATAGTCAAAAACTACCTCAAGCAATTCGGGATCAAGCTCGACTGGGACTGGCCGTCTGAAGCCAAAAAATGGAGCCGAATCAGAGGTCACCTCTCCGGCAGAGCCGCATACCAGTGTGCTTGCGATATCGCCGGCAAAAAATTAATGGATAAAAAAACTAATCAATAAAAAATAATGTTTACAGAGCTTATCAAGCAAATTTAATCCTCTTATTCCGCTAGCTTCTAGCAACATCTTTAACAGACAGTAGTCACCACCGTAATGGTTTAGTAGTCTTCCATAAAGATACTCACTCAGCCGAGACTTTGAGTCATGCTTTGAGATATACTTGGGACATGCTTTGAGTCATGCTTTGAGATATACTTGGGACATGCTTTGAGATATGCCTGAAGTACTATGAGAAACCTTAATGTAGTTTACCCCGGTGAGATTCCTCATGGACGGCTTCTAGTAGAATCTCTAATAGACGGTGGTTACTGGTGTAACAATGGTTAGTGTAATTATTCTTGAACAGATATTCATTTAGTTTTCCGTCGTGAACCTGAGGCTGAGACATGTTTGAAGCAATATGATAGAAGCTATCAATAGAGATTTTACAAGCCTTAGTGATACCAAAAATATCTGAAGAGCTAGGTTCAAGACAACCAACCTCGAAAGCGAGTAAAACAGCCTGATGAATGGAAGTCCTTTTTTGAAGGTCTAACAGAGTATAGTTTTGAGCGATTCTAATTCTCCTTAGTAGTACGCCCACTATGTACGGACTAATTCGACTCTCATTTTTTTTAATATCGTTTGTATTGTTAGCAAAATCCGAGTTTATACCTTTCATGATATGATTTCCTTCAAAATAGATTATAGAAAATTACCACGTAGCACCACTCTTCTCCTTCTCCAAACCCCTCCCCAAAATTGACTATTATTTTCTGTAGAGATCAGTCACTCAAAAAAGAGCGTTTATTCCTAACCTCTACTGACTTTTAATAAATCAATTGTCCAATATATCACAAACAAATGAACAAATGAACAACAAATTGTCTAAATGCACGATTTTTCTATTTATAGTATATAAATGCTAGCGTGGCACATAGGATAAATCCAACCATAACCTGCATTTTGAATGAAGTTAAAGAGCTTTTTTTAGAATTTATGTTCCATGACTTGAGAATAAAAAACTCGCAAATTACTGTCGGAGCAAGACTAATTACCGCAAGAAGACTTGAGGTTGTGTTGATTATTGTCAGACAGATCAAGACGGCGGCAATAAAGAAAGCATAATATGTGGGTTTAGGGTCGTTCCCGAAAATTCTCGGGGTGGATTTTACTCCGATGATATTGTCATCTTTGAGGTCTTGATAGGCGTATATGCTGTCATATCCGGTAGTCCATGCAATGGCGGCAAAGTATGCGAACCAAGGTGATGGTGTCGCAAGCAACTCAAAGAGAGAAGACCCAGACACCAACAACCAGCCGATCAGCAAAGAGGTGTTAAAAGTTATTCCTAGAATTACTTGAGGCCAAAAGGTAAATCGTTTGGCAAAGGGATAGACCACGATCAACAGAGCAATCAATGGGAGTATATAGATGACACTAAGCGGCAAGAGAGCAATGATAGGTATGGTCAACAAGACTAACACACTCATGAAAATGATGGCTTGTCTTTCAGACAAGTCTCCTTTTGCTAGGGGTCTATTTTTGGTTCTTTCGATCAGAGGGTCGATTTTTCGGTCTGAGAAATCGTTCCAGCAGCAACCGAGAGAGCGAGATACGAGAGCTCCGATGAAAAGCAAGAGGATGTCAGACAAAAATTCAAGAGACAGCACCGAAGGTGACGATTGACGATGCAAAGCAATAAAGGCTCCCCAAAGGGACGGGATAAGTAAAAGCCAGAATCCTACCGGCCTGTCGATTCGGGCAAGTTGTGCGTAGGAGATGAGTCGGTTGGGAAGATAACGAACAAGATAATGCTGTGCATTTAAGTCTGAGTGCTCAGGGTGCATTTAATTATGACAGAGTCTTTATATGATATTAGTATTGACGAAAAATTGTTTTTTGTTTTTCAGGAAGTCGTCGACCAGAGAAGACAATTGTTCTTTCTTTAAGGGAGAGGAAATGACCTTGTCGGAATCTTCAGGGTCGGGAGAGTTTACCGAAAGACTGATCCCAGAGACATCAACCTCACTTGCGATTTGTTCCTTGATTGATTTTTTGCTGATTTTAGGGTTAGCGATCATGAATTTGAGAATCATTCTCTCGATATTGTTGATATTAACGCCGACCCCTCCCGTAGGATTGGCGATAGCCAGAACATTACTATCAACAAGGTGTTGATTGATAACGTAATTGTTGAAGGTACGAGTTCGCTGTAAGACGATATCGGGGTTGGGTATCTTGGGGATAGATTTAATATAGCCGGCGATAATAAATAATGAGAGGTTGGCGAGCAGGTCTCTCAATGAGGATTTTTCGGGAGGTCTTTTCTTGATAATATCGTCTCCGGAAAAAATATGATTATCCATAGCAGAAGTCATATCTTTGAAGATTTCCTCCTGTATAGAAAAGGAGACATTATTGAGCTTGATATCGGTCTTCATATTTTTGACATCGGTAGTCCTAAAGAACAGCATACTCTTGAAGATTTGCTCCATAATGTTTGGATTGATAGTTTTTGGACCTCTTTGGAAGATATCACGTCGAGTAGCGTCGCTTGAAGCATAGTCGATTACCGAGTTTTTGATGATATTATCCTTAGCTAATTCGACAAGATTTTTGGTTTTAGGGAAAATACTGGTAACCGGGAAGGTATTGATGAGATTAGTCGAGCTGATGTATGAGAGTTTAGCGTGAGATAGGTCTTGAGCCATTTCTGAGAAGAAGTGACCTTTACGATTTTTACTGAGGAGGTCGTGAGCGAGATGTTTTAGGTTGTGGGCTCGGTATCGTTTAATTTGTTTTTTTATACTTTCGCCGTCTCCGAAGAATCCGATGCCGGCGGTTGCGAATTTTTCGAATTTAGTCATTGCCGATTTTAGACGGTCTTCGTTGTTCGCAGATTGATTTTGAGCAAATAGACTCAAGATTTTGGGTACGACCTCTCCAGACAGAGCCCCGGGGTATGCCATGTAGTGGATGGAAAAAACACCCCTAGGTTTTAGTTTTTTCCTGAGAAATTTAATGATATGAGTCTGGTTTTCTGAGTTTAGCCAACTGTATATTCCTTGAGCGACGGCGAAGTCCATATCTGGTAGGTCGAGATTTTCGAGTTCTTTTACGTTAGCCTCGATGAACGTGATATTATCGAGTCCGACTCGAGCGGCGAGGTCTCTAGACTTGGCGATATGAGATGGAGAGAGGTCTATCCCGTAGAATTGTCCGTGAGGGAAGAGGACTGCGTGCAGTATGGTCGAAGTGCCCTGACCAGAAGCGATATCGATAAAATTGAAAGGTCTTGATACATCTGGTGCGAGATAGCCGCTGACAAATGAGGCAAATGACATAAAATGGGGGGAGAGATTCTCGTAATATCCAGAAGCATATTCGTCTTCTCCGACGTATCCTTCAAACCAGTTCATCCGCATGATAAAAAGCCTTGCAATATAGTTTTTATGAATAAATAATGATCCATGACAAGAATAAGTGTGTTAAGGTGTATGGTGACAATAGCACCGGTGGGAGGTCAAAAACGGTGAGGAATTAAAACCAGAGACCAGACAATAATATATTATCCTATCATGATATTCTTTAACAAATCTTATCATGCTATTCGTTAATAGAGTCATTCTTACTTTGAGGGGAGGAATTTTTTGTTACAGTGTTGAGATTGATAGACGTTACAATTGTGGAAGTTAGATGAAAAAAGCGAGGATATTGTTTTTTTGTTTATCCGTATATTTGGGATTTGCAGTTTTTATAGGAGTCTCTATCGGACAGCAATATCCGTCTCGTTCGATAGATTTTGTGGTTCCGTTTGCAGAGGAGAGTTTAGCTTCTTCGGGAGCTAAACTTTTGCAGAAGTTTTTGTCGGAGAAGATCGATACAGAGCTTCGACTGGTTTACAAGCCCGGGGTAAAGCGACAGAATTTTTGGCGAGATATCGATTCTGTAAGAGATGACGGTTATACGTTCGGACAATTTGTCACTCCGGATATATTTACTCTGCCCTTATTGGGGAAGGGGACATATGACGTAAAAGACAAGAATTTTGTTTCGACATATTTATGTGAGCCTCAAGTGTTGATGGTCAGGGAGTATAGTTCTTTGAGAGATGTCGGGTCTCTTTTGCGTTTGGTTGAGGATTCGGATTCGGTTATAGAGTTTGCCGGTCAAGGAGTGGGTACTGTCGGTAATTTAGCCCATATAGAGTTTATTGAGGAGACCAGCTTGAGAATAGCCTATCGACCCTATGATAAGAAGAGTCAGGCACGACAAGCCCTCAGAGATGAGGAAGTACTTGCCTATTGGGGGGGTATGGCTGAATATATTGGTCTTGGTGAGGAAAAGAGTGACTTTAGAGTATTGGCAGTTTCTTCGCATAGCAAGCTCCCTTCGGCACCCTATACCTCTATTTTTGCCGACAGTAACATCAATATCGAGAGCAAAAAATGCTTCGGGTTGATGCTACCCGAGACCGCAGATCGTGATTTGGCAAAATATATGTCTAATGAGATTAAAGAGGTCGTAAAGGACTATGATTATCGGAATCAAGTTTATAAGATGGGATTCGAGCCTCACTTCGAAGACTGGCGGGCTGTCGGACGATTTATTCGTCGAGAATCGATGAAAGCTGAAGCCCTACTGAAAAAATATGGAATTATCCGATAAGACTCCACTTCCCCCAGAGAAAGTAGCTAGTCAGACTCTAAGGTATGAGGGACTACAGGTTTGTCACGATAGAGTGTTTTCGGTCGAGAGTAGACCCGATGGTAGGATGTCTTTGTTTTATTATGAGGCTGAGGATGGGTTTTGTCAAAAAAATGACACAAATATCTCCAGTGAGGTAGGTTCTGGTCTTTATGGTTATGGTGGAGTAGGGTTTGCGACATGGCATGATCTCAAGTTAGGGTATGGTTATCTATGGATAGATAAGGATAGTCAGAATATACTTTGTCGTTGGGAGGAGGGTCTGGCGGGAGGCGGTCTGATGGAGGGAGGTGAGCAGGTACTAGGAGGTGAGCAGATACTAGGCGGTGAGCAGGTACTAGGAGGTGAGCAGGTACTATTAGAGAGTCGCAGGCTTGGGGAGAATGTTCAAATCGGAGGGATGATAGTACACGACTATAATGCTGAGACTAAGGTTATGGCGATTTGGGATAATGGTCACGAATCGGGAATAATTTGTCTTGGTTTTGACGGTAAGTACCGTCTCTTTGAGGTTCCTACCGACTTTATTGCTTCTCTATCTCTTTCACCAGACGGTCGACGACTAGCTTGGATGGGATGGGATGTGCCGAATATGCCGTGGGATAAAAACAGTTTATGGATGGGTCAGGTCTCACCGAGCGGAGAAATTTATGATCTGAAATTAGTCGCTGAGCCCCAAGAAGACAGTTCTTACTTTTTGCCCCGCTGGTCTTGCGACAATAGATTATATGCCATGAAAGAGACGAGTCTTGAGCGAGGCGGGTTTTGGAATCTACATGCTTGGGATGAAGACAAAGACCTGTGGATTAATGTCTTACCTATCGCCGCTGAGTGCGGGCTTCCTCAGTGGCAAAGCGGGATGAGTAATTATGATTTCTGTTCTGAAAATGAAGTTTTGATGTCGTATTGTAAAGACGGTCGGTGGTATTTGTCTTTTTGCGATCTTGAAAGTCGGACTTTTTGTGAACTCAAGGATCGGACTTATGATCGATGGTGCTATTTTGATTTTGTCGTCTCTGGAAAAGACAAGGTAGCCTTTTGGGTGCGAAAAACAAAGGGGAGTCCGCAAATGGTGGTAATGGAGGTTGCAAAGTTAAGACTCTTGGAGGGTTGCTCAAATTTTAACCAAAAATCAGAGTCTAGACAAAAATCAAGAACTAGGATTATCTCTTTTCCGGCGGGCGATCTAGAAGGGGGTCTGATTTATCATCGACCAGACACAAATAGCAGTTGGTTTGTCGATGAAAAAGAGAGGTCGCCTCCGCCTTTATTGTTGAGGGTGCACGGAGGTCCTACGGCTCAGGCGATTGAGGAAGAAGACATGCGAAATCTCTACTGGACTAGTCGAGGGATGGCGGTGGCTCTGGTAAATTATCGGGGGAGTAGCGGATTCGGTCGAGAATACCGCTGCCAATTGTATAATGGTTGGGGTCGGGTGGAGGTCGAGGATGTTAAGAGTGCCGCTCGAACCCTAATAAGTCTTGAGTTAGCCCATCCTAAGCGAATCATCATCTCCGGGAGTAGTGCCGGCGGATTAACCGTCCTGATGACTCTCATCTCAGGAGACGAATTCCGAGCCGGGGTAAGCATGTACGGAGTGTCCGACCTAGAAGCTCTAATAAAAGATACTCACCGATTCGAGGCTCATTATCTGGAGAAACTTGTCGGGCAATGGCCTAAAGACAAAGAGGTCTATAAGCAGAGGTCTCCTATATATCATATAGATAGGATAAACAAACCCGTGCTCTTTTTTCAAGGGGATAAAGATAAAATAGTCCCTATGGAGCACACTCAAAATCTGGTTAAACTGATGAAAGACAAAGGTCTTGCTACCAAACTAATCCGATTTGATGGAGAGGGTCATGGCTTCCGTAAACGTGAGAACATCATCTCCACTATGATTGAGCAGGAAAAATTTTTCCGTGAGGTCTTGTCAATAGGGCAAGAGTAAGACTCTATTTTCCTCTGTTTTCCTCTATTTTCCTCTATTTTCCTCTTGGCAACTTATTCGATTCTTTTCTTTGTACTATCATTAAGGCAAGAGTAGAGCTCTATTTTCCGACCATAAATTCTCATTTGCAAGACACCATCTCAAATGAGCTAGGTATTCCTTAGGGTCTTTGGGATGATAACGTTCGGTGTCGGGGGGATTGAGCCAATCATATAGTCTCGTACTAACGAATCTCAGAGAAGAACCGATCATAACAATGGGTAGGATATCCCACTCGGCTTTGGTTATAGGTCTGATTTTTTGGTAGGTATGAAGCAGACTTTTTACTAGAGAGATATCGCAGATATTTGGTCGGGGGAAGCACCATGCGTGTATGGCAACAGCGATATCGTAGATAAAAATTTCATGGGAGGCGAAGTAGAAGTCGAAGACTCCAGATATTACGTTATTCTCAAAAAAGACATTATCGGTGAACAAGTCGTTATGACAAATACCAGAAGGGAGGTCAGACAATTCGGCTCTTTGCCAGACCGTTGAGATTTTTTGTAAAACGGATTCTAATAACGTGTCAAGAGATGGTTCTATTGAGTTTGCTTGATGCATTGTTTGTCGTAGCATTTGCGTCCACTGAGGTAGCGAGAGAGAGTTGACTCTTTTATCCTCAAAGCCAGAGGAGGCTAGGTGCATATTGGCAAGGAATGCTCCGACCTCTTGTAGGTGATAGTCTTTTGGTTTGGTGGTCGGGGTGCCCTCAAGAAATGACGTCAAAATGCAGGAACGTTCTGAAATAGTATGCAGGGTTTGGTTTTTTTTGTCGGCGATGACCTGCGGCACCGGGAGGCCTGACGAGTACAAGAAATTCATAAGTGAAATAAAATATGGAATCTCATGATCGCAGACTCTTTTTTCAAAGAGGGTTAGAATGTATTTGGTCTTATCTGATGCGGTCAGAAGAAAGTTGGAATTTTCGATTCCTTCGATAATGTGATCGATATTTTTTAGCGGTTTTATCTTATCGAAATTGTCGCAGAAAGACTTCGCTTGGGCAAATGAGACTGGAGTAAATACCGCCATTGTTTTGAGGAGAATATCTATTTTATCTGAGAGATTTATTTTATCTGAGAGTCTTTGGTAGGGGGAATATGATATTTTCGGTTACGGTCTCGAGATTAGAAATCTCAAGCGAGAACCAACCTTTTAGGACGTCGCAGATATTTTCGACAAGATATTCCGGCGCCGAAGCCGAAGCGGTGATTCCGATGGCTTTGGGATATCTTGGGAAAAGGTCTAAGTTAAGCTCACAGTGGTCTTGTACGAGAATCGTATTTTGGCATCCGTGTTGTTTACTAAGCTCGACTAGTCTTAGCGAATTCGATGAGTGAGGAGCTCCGATGACTAGCATAGTGTCGACCTTTGGGGCGATGGCGATAACTGCTTGTTGTCGATTGGTGGTGGCATAGCAAATATCGCTCGTTTGCGGACTATGTATCTCTGGGAATCGCTCCTTCAGTATAGAGATGATTTCTGTGCAGTCACCTACCGAGAGAGTGGTCTGGGTTACATAGGCTAGGGGTAAGTCTGGGTCGGGGGGAGAGAAGGTCTGAGCTTCTTGGGCGGTCTCAATAATACAGACCCTATTGCCCGGAATTCGACCGGTAGTGCCGATTGCCTCAGGGTGAGTCTTGTGTCCGATGAAAAGGATAAAATAATCGAGCTTGACCCATTTTTCCGCTTCTTTATGCACTTTGGTAACTAGCGGACAAGTAGCATCTATTATTTGTAGGTCATGATATTTTGCCTCATCGACTACCGCTTGAGAGACTCCGTGGGCGGAAAAAATTACCGGGCGACTATTGTCGGGAATGTCGGATAACTCTTCGACAAAAACCGCTCCCATAGTCTTCAGTCTGGAGACAACATGATGATTGTGGACTATGTCATGACGAACATAAACCGGAGAACCAAATCGATTAATAGTCTCCTCGACAATTTTAATCGCTCTGACTACCCCCGCACAAAAACCTCTAGGATTGGCAAGCAGAATCGAAACCTTGTTTTTGGATGTTTTATTATTCATCGTATAATTGTATAATGTGTCATAAAGTTAGAAAGCAAAAAGATTCTCAGTAAGGTTATCTAGGTCTGGATTAATATGGAGTTGCGTAAGTTTATAGTATTTACCATGTTTTTGCTATTGTTTGGATGTAGTTCTTCACAAGTTATTAGGTATCAGTATCAAGATGATTGTGCAAGAGTTGTAGTCCCGCTGGTGCTTGCGAGTAAGCAGAGCGATGATCATAGAGGAGGAAATGTCCAGATATGGCGAGTGTATTTGTCTTGTAAGACTATAGGCTCTAAAGATAGCGGAGATTTAACCTACATTAATATGGAGGTCGGAGTCGTTTTCAAGGGCTTTGTCGACAAGAGCGGAGAACCATATACTATTGATATGCCCTATGTTATTCTGGTCAAGGACCAGATAGCCGATGAGATTCTAGGTAAGGTTGTCGGCAAGACCGAAGTCTTTATAGAGAGAGAAGAAAAAAGTAATCAGAGTGAGGTCTTTCATTCAATTGAGATCGAATATGACAAGACTCGTAAAAACATTTATCCGACAGTTTTTGTCGGATTACAACTCTCAGAAGGCGGGTGGCGACGATATCGTCAAGTTATCCAAGACACCGGCGAGAGAGCCTTAATCTCCGACTAGGTAAAATATCGACTGGTAAAATGTCAGCTAGTAAAATACCGACTGGTAAAATGTCGACTAGGTAAAATGTCGACTGGTAAAATGTCGACTAGGTAAAATGTCGACTGGTAAAATATCGACTGGTAAAATATCGACTGGTAAAATGTCGACTAGGTAAAATATCGACTGGTAAAATGTCGGCTAGTAAAATGTCGACTGGTAAAATATCGACTAGATAAAATATCGACTAGTAAAATGTCGACTAGGTAAAATATCGACTGGTAAAATGTCGACTAGTAAAATGTCGACTGGTAAAATATCGACTAGGTAAAATATCGACTAGGTAAAATATCGACTGGTAAAATGTCGGCTAGTAAAATGTCGACTGGTAAAATGTCGGCTAGTAAAATAAAGATGACTCTCAAAGTTTTTGTTTTTTAGTGGCAACTAGAGCGATTTTACTATAACCGTTTCGGTCTAGCTGAGCCATAATTTTCATTACGGTGCCATAATTGACGTTGCTGTCGCCACGAATGTATATGGCTCTATTGGTATCTTCTTTAGTCATGCTCTTTATTTGAGGGATGAGTTTTTCGATAGAAGTTTCTTCGCTGCCGAGAAAAATATCTTTATTGTCGCTGATGCTAATGACAAGAGGTTTTTCGGGCTCCGACAATGCTCCGACATCGGCTTTGGGAAGATTTACCTCAACCCCGACCGTAAGCAAAGGAGCAGTTATCATGAACACAATCAGGAGCACCAACATCACATCGACAAATGGAGTTATATTGATATCATTTAAGGGTTTGATAGTTGTCCGAGTTCTGAAGTGAGGTTTCATCTTGTGGCAACGAGCTTTCTTGGGTGAGATTTAGTGAGATTGATTGGGATTGATTGGGATTTAGTCACTGTGGATCGAGCGAGACAATAATACTAGAAAATCATTACGGAAGTTTTCGATCGATGATGCTTGTCTAGCGACATTGTTAGCAAATCGGTTATATGCGATATTTGCCGGGATAGCGGCAATTAGTCCGAGAGCGGTGGCAAGTAGAGCCTCCGCAATGCCCGGGGCAACTACTGTCAGATTCGTTTGCTGACTAGATGCAATCGCACTAAAACTATTCATTATCCCCCAGACCGTACCCAAAAGACCGATAAAAGGAGCTGCAGAACTAACCGAAGAAAGAAAAATTAACGACTTCTCCATATCATCAATATCCTTGTTAATCGAGGATACCATCGCTCTATCAACATTATTAATCACATTCTCTTTTGATATCGAAGAAGAACTAGTCGTAATGTGAGTATACTCAGCAAAACCTACCCTAAAGGTGTTCGAAATAGGACATTGATTATAATTTTTTTCGTCTGAGTATACTTCGTATAATTCTTTTAACACGGTGTTTTTATTCCAGAATTTTTTTTTGAAAACGTTGGTTTCTCTATTATATTTAGAGAAGAGTCGGGTTTTGTTGAAGATTATGGTCCAAGACCAGACCGAGGCAATGACAAGTAATATCATTACAAACTTCACCAAAATATCAGCTTGTAGAAACAGAGATAGAATATCTATGCCGTCAGTATCGCTCATTTTTGCTTTATCCTTCTGATTTGTTTAGAATTTTTATCAGGGTTTCGGGAGGTCGGTGCGGCTTTCTGTTTTTGTCGATACAGGCAAGTTCGATTGTCATATTTGCTACTTTATGTTTTGTGTCGGGGGGCTTTTGACTCAAGTCTATTTCAGGTGCAATTTTATAGATGATTTGGGTCATTGACAGGATTGTGTGAGAAAGTTTTTGTAAAGACGATTCTATCAGGAAAATATCGTCGAAGACAAGGGGTCGGAGATACTTGATCGCACAGGCTCTCACCACAAGAGAGAGATCAAATTTCCTCTGTAACTCAAGGTGAGTAAGACCTAATGCTCTGAGATACTCACTCCGAGCCCTTTCGGCGAAATTCAAGTACTTCGAGTAATAGACAATCCCTAGAGCATCGGTATCCTCAAGAAAGACTCGACTCGTAAAATTATGGACGTAATTATTTTGATTCATCGGAGTTTGTTTTAGGGAGAGTTTGTTTTAGGGAGAGTTTGTTTTAGGGAGAGTTTATTTTAGGATGAGTTTGTTTTAGGGTTAGTTTGTTTTAGGGAGAGTTTATTTTAGGATGAGTTTGTTTTAGGGAGAGTTTGTTTTAGGGAGAGTTTATTTTAGTAGAGTTTATTTTAGGTTTAGAGTCTGTTGTTTATCTTGCTTAGGATTGATAATGCCGAGGGTCTGCCAAGCCTTTTCTGAGAGTTGTCTTCCCCGACTAGTTCTCTGGATGAGTCCGGATTGCATGAGGTATGGTTCTACGACATCTTCAAGAGCGTCTTTTTCGCAGGCGAGAGCGGCGGCTAGGGTTTCGATCCCGACTGGACCTCCTTTATAATTATAGGCAATGGCAGAGAGATAAGCGTGGTCGAAGCTATCAAGACCATTCTTGTCGATATTTAGTTGGGTTAGAGCAAAGTCGGCGACTTGTTGGTCGATTTGGTCATTACCTTTTATGGTTGCGAAGTCTCTTACTCTTTTTAGTAGTCGCACGGCGATCCTAGGAGTTCCTCTACTTCTCTTAGCGATTTCGTGTGCTCCGTCTTTTGAGATTCTAGTGTTCAGAGTCCTTGAGGCACGAGAAACTATCAGAGCGAGTTCTTCGACATTGTAGAATTCAAAATGAAGCAGGATACCGAATCGGTCACGAAGCGGATTAGTTAGGAGTCCGGGTCTTGTGGTAGCCCCGACTAGGGTAAAAGGCACGAGGTCGATCTGGACTGAGCGAGCGGCCGGTCCTTCTCCGATCATGAGGTCTAGCTTGAAGTCTTCAATTGCCGGGTATAGTATTTCTTCAACGGCCGGACTCAAACGATGTATTTCGTCAATAAAGAGAACATCGTAGCTCTCAAGAGAAGTTAACATCGCCGCAAGGTCTCCAGACTTTGCGATTACCGCTCCTGAGGTTACTCGGAATCCTACTCCTCTTTCCTGAGCGATGATCTTGGCAAGAGTTGTCTTGCCAAGACCGGGCGGACCATGTAAAAGACAATGATCCAAAGCCTCTCCCTTAGTCTTTGCCGCATCGACAAATACCTCTAAATTCTTACGAATAGAGGATTGACCAGTAAATGCTCTAAGTGATGAGGGTCGAATCGAAGAGTCTGAATCTTCTTCAGTCGAAGAAGCATTATATAGGTCTGAGGGGTATATCTCTGAGGCTGGCGATTCTTGATTCATCAGTCTATTGCTTGATAAATTGTAGTTCTAAAAGAGCTTAACATCAAAACTATTTCCGGGATATGAAGTCTATTGCTTGGTAAATTGTAGTTCTAGAAGAGCACTCTTTATGAGTATAGCAGAATCGTCACGGAGCGGATTTTTTTCGCAAGCCTTCTCCACAGCCCGACTCGCTTCTTTCAACGAATAACCTAAATTCAACAAAGCCGAACGAGCGTCTGCAATTGCTTGTGACTCTTCTAGAGGGATTGAGGTTGCTTTTAGGTTTGGGTCGTGGTCTGAGGATAGAGCATCGGTCTCGACCAAGTGTGACTTCAATTCTCCGACTAGTCTAGAGGCTAGTTTCTTGCCTACTCCGTTGATACTCAAAAAGGCTTTTTCGTCGTCTCTAGCGATGAAATAGCCGGGAAACTCTGGAGCTAAACAACTCAATATATGCAGCGAGAGTTTTGCTCCTACTCCCGGTATTTTCTGCAAAAGAGAAAACCATCTCTGTTCTTCGGGCTCACAAAATCCGTATAGAGAAATGGCATCGTCTCTGACTACAGTCGTGATATCGAGAGTTAATTTTGTCGGATTCATCGGGTCGATCATGCTCACAGTACGACTAGAACATTCAACCAAATACCCGACTCCATTACAGTCTAGGATAATTAACGATTCTTTGAGGATTGACGGAATTCCAGAGAGTCTGCCGATCATGGTTTAGGATTCTGAGGCTTCATAGATGATGGGGATAAGTAACACGATTCGCATGACAAATCGCAATTGCTAAAGCATCGGCTTCGTCGTGTGATTTGATTTTGGCTCTTGGTAGTAGTTTTTGAATCATGAACTTGATCTGTTCTTTTGAAGCGTTACCGCTCCCGGTTATTGAAAGTTTAACTTGTCGAGGAGCATATTGGTGAACACAAAGGTTGCTTCTTGCTAGAGATAATATAATCGCTCCTCTAGCTTGAGCCAAGAGGATCGCACTTTTCGGAGATTTACCGAGTAAAGATTCTTCTACTGCTACCGATTGGGGATTATAACACGTCATGAGTTCTTCAATGGTTTGATTGATTTGGAGTAGTCTGGCTTCGATCGGTTGTTTGCTGTCGGTCTTGATGTTTCCGCTGTCTAGGTATGAGATTTGAGAGTTCATAGCATTTATGATTCCCCATCCGGTATTTCTAAGACCCGGATCGAAGCCAGCAAGAATCATTACAAGAAAACCTTATACATAGTTCAAAAATCTAGCTTTTCCATATCGTTTTCGTCGATATCAAAGTTGGAGGAGACCTGTTGGACATCATCATGATTATCAAGAGCATTGATAAGTTTCAACACCGAGATAGCTTTATTGCCGCTGACTGTGATAAAATTTTGCGGATGCCAGAGTGAGTTTATACTCTTAGGTTCTTGTTTTAGGGCTATGGTTAGGGTTTCGGCGAGTTGATGAAGATGGGTTATGTCGCAGGTCACTCTGTATGAGTCTTCTTCGTTTTCGTCGATATCTTGGGCCTCGTTATTGAGAGCGACTTCGAATAATTTTTCAAAGTCGACGTTATTGGTGAAAATTATTTCTCCGATTCGTTGGAACATGTATGATACGGACCCGCTTTCTCCTAAAGAGCCGTCATTTTTGTTGAACAGGGAGCGGATTTCCGATGCTGTACGATTACGGTTGTCGGTCATGGTCTCGACCATAATTGCGATACCAGACGGTCCGTATCCTTCGTATCGAATTTCCTCGTACTGACTATGATTCCCTTCGCCCGAACCTTTTTTGATGGCTCTTTCGACATTGTCTTTGGGCATATTCTCAGATTTTGCGGCACTAAGAGCGACTCTTAATCGAGGATTCGAGCCCGGTTCTTGTCCGCCCATTTTTACCGCAACCGTGATCTCTCGACCTATCCGTGCAAAAATTTTACCACGTTTCTTGTCTTGAGCACCTTTGCGGTACATGATGTTCTTGAATTTTGAATGTCCGGCCATAAGATTTCTGGGTAATAAATTATTCAAATGATTTTAACTAGTACATAGGCTAATATAACACATAGCTTACTATACCACATCCACTATTGCGAACAACAATTTAGCAATCGCTAACAGTTTTTATGATGAGTCTTTGGTCGAACATGCAAGATACCAAAAACCTTGACTTAAGAAAAATCCTAAAAGACCCAGACCTAGCTGAAATTCTCGGAATTTTAGTCCATGAATTAAAGACCGGCATAAGTGTAATAATGGGTAACAGTAGCTTGTTGGAATTTGAGAATCGACAATTAGCAGGTAGTCGGAGGATTCGTGATATAGAGTTGTTTTGTCGATATCTTTCTGGCGTCCTAGAGGGGTTTCATCTCATATCAAGGATGTCTAGGGGCTACGAGGAGCAAAAACATACAGTTGTTCTTGGAGGGATTATAGAAGATGTGAAAAAGTTAATGTCGACTCTAAGCAGCGAGAGCAAGGTCATTCACGAAATTGTACAGTCTCAAGAGGTCGAGGGTAGCGAAGTATTGTGGAGAGAACTAATTTTTGGATTGGTAATGAACGGAATTTGTCATGGCAGAGGAGATATTATTATTAAGGAGGGGGATAAGGACAGTATTCTAGTGGTTGAGAATCACAGTGGTCTAAAAGAGAGTCAGAATCTTATGAATGAGCAGCAAAGTCTGACCCTAGATCGAGGCTTGACAATCTCCAAACTTCTCGCAGGTGCACTAGGTCGAGAAATAAATTGGCAGAGCATCAACTCAGACAAAAACGAGTCTAACATAGTGAGGGTTAGGGTGTCGTGATTAAAGACCGAACCGCAAAAAAACCAAGAAAACCAACTACTAAAAACAGACAAAGTCAGACCGATACCATCGGAAAATTTTCAGTCGATCGAGAGGATGAGTGGGACGTCAAAATAAGGAGTTTGAGTAATAGTCTTAATTTGTGGGGACTGATGAGGGTGTCGAGGAGGATTGCGAGTAGTGGACTTGCTAGTCGCAGGGAAGCGGAAAAATGGGTCGAGGCAGGACGAGTCTCATATTATCAAGGCGAGGTCATATCTGACTTGTCGAGGATGATAGCTCCAGATGAAACCCTGTCGGTTGACCGCAAAATTCTTTCTCCTCTACCCTTGCCGAGAGTCTGGCGATTCTACAAGCCTAGAGCCTGTCTGGTGACAAGAAACGACCCACGGGGAAGAAAATGCATATTTGACTTTTTACCCTCAAAGGAAGGAGTAAAGATAGCAGTCGGACGACTAGACTATGAAAGTGAAGGTCTATTATTGCTGACCAATAACGGACTATTATCTCGAATGCTTGAGCATCCAACGAGCGGTTTTGTCAGAGAATATCGGACGCGCTATTATGGTGACTTACCTAAAAACGCAGAGATTGAACTTGCTAAAGGTCTATCCGTAGATGGCGTTAACTATCGAGGAGTCACGATCAATAGGGATAATTACTCTAAAGGAAAGCATAACAACAAGTGGCTGACTATGTCGCTAAAAGAGGGAAAAAATCGAGAAATCAGACGTATCTTAGGCTATTATGGTTGTGAGGTGTCACGATTGATCCGAGTTTCTTATGCCGGAGTCGAGCTTGGACAACTCAAACCCAGAGACTCTTCTGAGGTTGATAAAAAACGTCTCTACCGCATGCTCAGAGAGTGCGAGAAAATTTACGGAGAAGCTAAATCTTGAGAATTATCGGCGGCAAAAGAAGAGGACTCAAACTAAGAGCTGCCGTCCCGACGGGAGTCCGACCTACCTCTGATAGAGCAAGAGAAGGTCTGTTTGCCATCTTGTCTCAAGGCTCATGGAAGTGCGACTGGGAACAAGGTATGATCCGATTCGCTGACCTGTGTGCCGGAGTCGGGAGTGTCGGAATCGAGGCTCTAAGCAGAGGGGCCGAACACGTAACCTTCGTCGAAAAAAATCCACAAGCAATCAAAGCATTACAAAAAAATATAGAACTCACCAAAATAGACAAGGGAGAAGTGATAAACTCTGATGCCTTCAATCTCAAATATCACACAAGCGGATTCAATCTACTGTTCGTCGACCCTCCTTACGGTACTTTAAGAGTAGGAAGATGGCTCTCACACTGGAAAGAAAGAGGTTGGCTAATCAAAGGTAGCAGAGTAATTATACAGACCGATAAGGGAAGCGGAGAACTAGTCGGACACGAATTTAAGCAGTCCGAAATTGAAAAAATCGAGCAAAAGGAATATGGACGCAATGTTTTCGTCAGCGGGATAATTTGACAAAATCAACAGGCAAAGGCTAGACTAGATAAAAGTCAGACAAGGCAAAGGCTAGACTAGAACAGACAAAAGTCTAGGCTAGATAAAAACTAGACTTTAAGAGGTCTATTATAGAAGTGGAGAGTTTAGGAGTTTTATTAATTATCGTTTACCGGTCATGTCTAGGGGATTGATCCAAGCCTCGAATTGTTCTTCACTGAGTAGTCCGAGTTCGACCCCGGCTTGTTTTAGGGAGATATTTTCTTCGTATGCTTTTTTAGATATTTTGGCGGCATTATCGTATCCAATATGAGGATTCAGAGCGGTAACTAGCATCAAAGACCTTGACATAAGTTCGTATATTCTTTCGTTATTGGCTTTGATATCGGTAAGACATTTGTCGGTGAAACTTCGCACGGCATCTGAGATCAGTCTAGCGGATCTGATTACATTAGCGATTATCATGGGCTTGAACACGTTGAGCTCGAAGTGACCATTGGCCCCGCCGATCGAAACAGCGGTATGATTTCCCATTACTTGAGCACAAACCATAGACAGAGCTTCACATTGTGTAGGGTTAACTTTGCCGGGCATAATTGAGGAACCGGGTTCATTTGCCGGGAGAATTATTTCCGCAAGACCAGCTCTCGGACCGCTACCTAACAATCTGATATCGTTGGCTATTTTCATTAGAGATACGGCAATTACGTTGAGTATCCCGGACAATTCTACCATAACGTCATGAGCGGCTAGAGCTTCGAAAAAGTTAGGAGCGGGAGCAAAGGATATTCCGGTGAGTTCCGACATGTTCTCGGCAAATTTGTCGGCAAATTGAGGATGTGCATTCAGACCAGTGCCGACCGCAGTCCCTCCTTGAGCAAGACAGGTCAAGCGAGGCATGACCGATTGCAAACGTTCGATCGAGTAAAAAACCTGTTGAGCATAACCGGAGAATTCTTGTCCTAGAGTAATGGGGGTCGCATCTTGGGTGTGGGTACGTCCTATTTTTACTATATCGTCAAACTGATAGACCTTCTTTTCTAGTTCAGAATGACAATGACCTAGAGCCGAGATCAGGTCATTCTTGATGGTCAGACTAGCGGCAACCGACATAGCGGTCGGGAAGGTATCGTTAGACGACTGTCCACGATTGACATGATCATTAGGATGGACTGGGTCTTTAGTTCCGAGCGGACTCCCTAATAGCTCATTAGCCCGATTGGCAATGACCTCATTTGCATTCATATTACTCTGAGTACCAGAACCAGTTTGCCAGATGACTAGCGGGAAATGTTGGTCCCAGATACCTTGTGCGACTTCTTCTGAGGCTTTAGTTATATAGTCGGCGATCTCTGGCGACAATTCTCCAAGACTTCCATTGGTAATAGCCGCACATTGTTTTTGTAAACCGAGGGCATGAATTACTTGGATCGGCATAATTTCAGAATCTCCGATCGCAAAATTATCGATTGATCTCTGAGTTTGGGCACCCCAGTACTTGTCAGCGGGGACCGCTACTTCCCCCATAGAGTCAGTTTCTATTCTTACCGATGAGCTTGACGATGAGGTCATGATATATGTCCGTTAATCTATTGAGATTCCTGTGGAGGGGTCTTAGCTTTTGAGGTTTTGTCTGAATCCCGACGAGATTCAAATGTTAGCACTCTACCTTTCTCAGTCGGTAAGACTTTCAGAGGCGGTTTGTTGGATTGGCTTGGAGATATAGTCGGATGAGAGGAAGGCTTCTCAGGAATAGGAATATTCAAGGGGTGAGGATAGTGTTTAATCTGCAAGCCGAAGGGGACCGATGGGTCTTGAAAGACTAACACAGAATCCCACGGGACAAAAATCTTCTCTGCACAGTCTTGAAAATAGAGGGTAACTCCAAACCCTTTATCATTGGTCGTAAGATTCTCAAAGCGATGCTGTAGGATTATCATCATCTGCTCGGGGTATCTTGACAAAAGATAGCTCGGGACTTCTACTCCAGATTCTCGGGTGTTTATGGTGAGTTGAAAAAAATGACTGCCTATTAATCCGTAGATAGAAACCTGTTCTAATATCTGTCGGACTAGAGAAATTCTTAATCCGTGCATTAATTCATCATAGTTTATCTCCGATGGGGGACTATTCATGTTTTCTCTCAGTTTTGCACTCGAGTCTTTGAAGTTAGTAAAAATAGTATTTTATTAATTTTTTGAGTCCCACCATCACCGGCAAGTGTGCAGACCTTAAAGTTTATGGGTTGGCAAGTTTATGGGTTGTTACGGGTGCGGGTTGGTAAGTGTGAGGGTTGTTACGGGTGCGGGTTGGTAAGTTTATGGGTTGTTACGGGTGCGGGTTAGTAAGTTTGTGGGTTGTTACGGGTGCGGGTTGGTAACGTCTAGATCGGTAAGCATGCGAGCTGTCAAACGTCAGGTTGACAAATTTACGAAGCGACTTTTAACCTTTAAGTTTGGGGTTTCTGTTGATAGGTACCCCAAGGACCCCACCGCTTGAAGATGAACTCAAGAGGAATTATCCCATTGCAAAAGCAACCTTAGGCAGCTTGAGCAATCATCGGATTATTATCATTGGCATTTATAGCCTTGGCCCGATAACGGTGGTACCATGCCGAATGTCAGAATAAGCCTTTATCTCGCACGTCGATCCTATTTCGCCCCCATAGATACTTATTGTCTTATCATATTCCCGCCTCAGTTTCTCGTTTCAGTGGGATAGAACCGATTATTTGATAAATTAAAAACAAACAATCATACTAAAAACTGAGTCAGATATACTCAAAAACCAAAAATAATGGTGGAGGCGACGGGTACTGCCCCCGTGTCCGCTACGGTTATTCCGCAAACCTGTTTAACATCATAGATGAAAAATCACCAGTCTTATAATACTCCTGCTGATTAAAAAAGCAAGAAATTAAAATAAAAAACTGGATAAAAATAAGAAAAACTGTCTCGAATCGATAAACCCTTTTTAATGGTGAAAATTACTAAGTTAGAGAGATTAACTAGAAGTCTGATAGAAAAGTTGTTGGGGGAAAATAATATGAAAAACAGTTTTTTGAGGAGAAGATAAGATCAGGTCGAGATTCCCGCCTAGCTCATTAATTATTTCTCTTGAGGACGGCAAACCAAGACCATTACCTTCGTTTTTGGTCGAGCCTCTAAAGGGTTGGAAGAGATTATCAAGTGCTTTTTGAGAGAAACCTCGACCATTGTCGGAAACAGAGATCAGTAAACAGGAGGTATCGGAAGACTCCTCATAAATCAAAGATTGAGACTGATATGCGACATCCATCGAGATAGTTATCGGCTTAGGGAGTTCTCTTATGGTCGTTACTCTAGAGAATACTGTAATCTCTGAGGCTTCGGCTTGACGTGAATTTTCTAGTAAATTGCTAATTACTCTTCCAAAATGTAGCGGGTCGGTCATCAGGTGTATGTCTTTGGGGATATCTAGAGAAATACTCAAATCATTTAGCGGGAGATGAAATAGCGATAAAAGCTGACTATCTTTTACTTGATAGCTAATTTTTTGCTTTTTAGCAAAGTCCACAGTTGTGGAACACAGCTTGATCGCTTTATCTAGTGAGTCGAATATCTTCTGGATAGTTTTTTGAAATTTAGGGGAGGAATTTTTAGAATCGAGACTGTCGGTAAGCATAGACACGACTGCTATAATATGTCTTAGGTCGTGATTTATTTTCGATACCGAAGAGCCGATTGCGGCAAGTCTATCTTGTCGTTTTAGAGTGTCGCTAACCGTGTTTTGTAGGGAAGCTAATTCGTTTTGAATCAGACCAATATCATCCTTTCTATTGGTTTTAGCAATGATCAGAGAGTTATTTAGAGGGTGTTTCTTATACTTTTCGATCTGATCGGAGAGGAGTCGTATCGGTCTTGAGATGGAGAGGCTGAGGGAGATTGAAAGAGCGATAAAAATAAATACAGACAGTAAAATTGTGATCAAAATTATTTGATTGACTTCCTTCCACATGGTGTCCCTAAGAGGACGTTCATATATTAGGGCTTCGATGGTGACGTCTCTGGATTTCATGCCTTTGCCGATGATTCTTATAATGGTATCGTTAGACTCAAGGAGAGTATCTAGGGCGTTAAATAGCTGGGTAGTGAGGGTTTCTTTTTCAAGAAAGAAGGTTTTTTGGGGAATCGGAGGCAACCCGATATGAATCCCTTTTGAAGACTCTCCCCCTCGTTCATAGATGGCTCTCGCTCCGACATATTGGAGAGCGTCTTCTTGGTCTTTTTTGTCGCTTGAGATCGATATCAGAGCGGTTTTTGCGTTATCTATGGTTTCTTGCAAAACCTCATATCTGACCGAGATTGTCGACCATGAAACATAAATAAAGGCTGAGGGAATAATTACCATCAATAGGGTTGCGTAAATTTTGGCGTTTAGGGTCTTGGTAAAATTAAGATTCATGGCAACTGAGTCTCAAAAAATATGTGTAGTAGGAATAAAATTTTAAGAGTGGGCAACTGATGTTTTGGTGTCGGAGAAGGTTCCCATATGGTTATGACAGGCAAGAGCAGCATCGATAATTCTCAGAGCGATTAGAGCTCCAGAAGCCTCACCTAGTCTCATTTTTAGGTCGAGCAGAGGTTTTTTATTGAGATAGGTTAACAGTAACTTATGACCTATCTCTTGGGATAGGTGTGAGAATATGAGGTGTTCAGAGAGCCTGTGGTCGAGAGAATATATGATAGCAGCCGCCGCTGAGACTGCAAATCCGTCGACAATGGTCGGTATTCTAAGAGCACGAGCCTGTAGCATAGCCCCGACTAGAGCGGCAAATTCGAAGCCTCCGAAGGCTTGCAATAAATACCAAGCTCGGTCACCGGGCGGACAAGAGTTAATTCTTGGTTCATGAAACCGCACGGCTTTCTCGACAATACGACATTTTGCACTCAAATTTTTAGCGGAAATTCCGGTGCCATTCCCGCACCAGTCATCGGGCTTGGAGGAGGTGGAATCTCGGCATAGGGCGTACGACATGGTAGCCGCAGAGGTAGTATTGCCGATGCCCATCTCTCCAAGACAAAGGATATCGGAATTTGCGTCAACCATTGAGACCCCCACCGACAAAGCGTCTATCAACTGTGCACCAGACAGTGCCATCCTTTGAGAAAAATCTTGGGTAGGTTTGGATAAATCGAAAGCATAGACCTCAAGTTCGACCTCACTCAAGCGACAGAGTTGGTTTATCGCCGCCGACTGATGCTCAAAATTCTCAACCATTTGTTGAGTTACATCACTAGGAAAAGCTGAAAGATTAGGGTGATTAGAGATTATTCCGTGATTGCCGGCGAATACTAAGGCCTGTCGTTTTTTTAGTGTCGGACAAACCTCATGTCGCCAAGAAGCAATCAGAGTCGCAAGTTCCTCAAGCTCTCCTAAAGCACCAGAGGGCTTCAAGAGAGAGGCTTGACGAGAACGAGCTTGAAGATAAATATCCTCACTAGCAGAACTACTCAACGCAGAATCGACAAGTCTTGAGACATATTGTCTTACTTCCGCATCAAGAGCTGAAGAATTATAATTACGGTAAGACTTACTCATAAAAAACTATATGTTCCGAAACTGGAATCATAAACTAAAACCTTATCTATAGGATGAGACTATGTGTTGAAAAATCTCCCTCACTATATCTTTCGGACGATGCCGTCCATCAGAGAGAATTCTTGTCGCTGAATCCAGCACCTCATTATTGATATTTCGTGGGACTACAACATAACCTCGATCTTCTAAACCGCTCAAAACTGCTTTTGCTTGTCGATGGTAGCTCTCGAAGAACATGGTCTTGTCTGATCGATCAATTGATCTAGCTATGGTATCAAGAACATTTTTTTTAACATCTTCTGACATGCCGATTCTATCACATTAACAGTATTCAAAGAATAAAAAACTCATTATAAAACGATTCTATCCGAGGATTCTATACTCTAGCGACGACTCCGAAAAACTACTCCTCATCGATGATACAGCCATGACGTGTTTCTTCTAAGGACAGGGTTTTGAGGATCGGACGGATAGACTCATAGCTCGGCGGAGAAACCTTAAAAGCCTCTGAAGTTTTGTCGGAAGTCTTACGACCGGGGTAGGCTTGCAGATATAGTTCGGTCAGCATCGGACTGGCTCTGACAACATTAATCCTAGTCTTATCATCAGTATTTTCCATAGCGTATGACATAACCATAGATTCAAGAGCTCGTTTAGTCATGGAATATGCTCCCCAAAAGGGCTTGTCTGTGCCCAATGAGCAGGAGATAAAGGTTATTCTCGGATGGGGGGATGCTAAAAGCAAAGGATGAGAAAAACGAATCAATTGATGATTCGCAACTAAATTAATTTCTAGTAATTTTTTTAGGTCTGTGGGACTAAAATGAGTGATGGGCGACAGGTTTCCAAGAATCGCAGCACATGAGCATAGTATATCGAGTCGACCAAAACGTTGATATATGCCTCCAAACAAACCTTCAACACTGTCACTGTCGGTGAGGTCTAGAGGGGCTATGGTTATCTTGGCTTTAGGATTTATTTCTCTGATTTCGTCGTCGAGAGAGGTGAGTCCGCCTTGAGAACGTGATACGGCTATTACCTTAGCCCCTCTTAGAGCAAGCTCTTTAGCGACTCTTCTCCCGAGTCCTCGAGAAGCTCCGCTAACTAAGGATATTTTGTCTTTGAAGGAAAAATCTGTGATATCAGAATCCATACGACACCAGACAAATGGTTTACTTCAGGAGTTGTTTTTAGATCGTCGATAAGTTGTCCTCAAGCGAGTCTTCTCTGATATTATGTAGCATAGGTTTGTCAGAGGAGGTGATGAGGTCTTCCTTATAGTCTTTTCGTTCGGTGGGATAGTCGCCGGTGAAGTAGTGGTCGGTGAAGGCCGGCTTTGCAGGATCACGATTCTTATGTCCGAGGGCTCTATACAGACCGTCAATCGACAAAAATTCTAGCGAATCAACCCCAAGAAAACGTACCATATCCTTGTGACTTTTCATGTTATTGGCAACAAGCTCATCTTTTATCGAGATATTTATTCCGTAAAAGCAAGGGAATTTCACCGGCGGACAGGCAATCCGAAGATGAATCTCTTGTACTCCAGAATCTCTGAGCATTGCAATAATTCGCTGCGAAGTAGCCCCTCTGACAATACTATCATCAACTAAGACTATTCTTTTATTCCGAACCGACTCAGTATTAATACTGTGCTTTAGTTGGATATCAAGGTTTCTGATACTAGAAGTGGGCTGAATGAAGGTTCTTCCGACATAGTGATTTCTCACAATCCCGAGATGGAAGGGAATGTGTAGCTGATTCGCAAAACCAATCGCTGCCGGATTACCAGAGTCCGGAATGGGGACAACAATATCGGCATCGATCGGGTGTTCTATCGCTAATTGTTTGCCGAAATTGCATCGAGAATTGTAAATCGATCGAGAGGCAAGCACGCTATCAGGACGAGAAAAATAGACATATTCAAAAAGACAAGGTCTTGGATATGGCTTACGGTTATTAAGGTAAATGCTGTCTATTTTTGCTTTTCCCGAGTCTGTCCGAGAAATGACCACCACTTCTCCGTGTTCTACTTCTCTTACGAAAGATGCTCCGATTATGCTCAGAGCACAGGTCTCAGAGGCTAAAACGTAAGAGTCACCAAGGGCTCCGAGCACCAGTGGACGAATCCCCCAAGGGTCTCTAGCTCCGATCATATGGTCTTTTGTGAGTAGCACTAAGGCAAACGAACCGCTAATCCTATTCAGAGACTCTAATATCCGCTCGGTCATCGAACCACGACTATTCGACATAAGGTGTAATATGGTCTCACTGTCGCTAGTAGACGAAAAAACTGCTCCCTCTTCTATGAGTTGCTTTTTTAAGGAAAGAGAGTTAGTAAAGTTACCATTATGGGCGAGAGCACATCCTCCGATACTTAGTTCGGCAAATATCGGTTGGATATTGTCACGAGAGGAGGTACCGGTGGTCGCATATCTATTATGACCGATCGCACAATCGCCTTTCAACTCGCTGATGATATTTTGTTTAGAGAATGACTTGCCGACTAGTCCTTGAGCTCTATGACTATGAAAATGAGGCTCTTCATAGCTGACAATCCCGGTTGCTTCTTGTCCTCGGTGCTGGAGGCTGTGGAGTCCGAGCGCAACATAGTTAGCAGCCTTCTTGATATTAAAAATACCAAAAACCCCGCACTCATCCTTATAGACCGCATGTGACGGGTATAAAGGATCGTAAGAGAGCATATTCTTGGTATATGTTTCTATATCATCACTATGGGTCATGATTTTGAGCTTTCTAAGAAGTTAAAGGCATCTATAGCTGCGATACAACCGCTACCGGCGGCGGTTATTGCTTGTCTATAGGTCTTGTCTGCGACGTCGCCGGCGACAAAGACTCCGTTGATAGACGTCTTTGAACAATCGAATTCCTTCTTGATGTAGCCTTCACTATCCATAGCAAGTTGACCTCTAAACAAGTCGGTCGACGGATAATGTCCGATAGCAATAAATAGTCCTTGCAAGGCAACCTCCGACTTTTCTCCGCTTATCGTGTTATGAGTCACGACCCCTTCAACCTTCTCATCCCCTAGTATATCATCAATGGTAGTATTCCATAAGACCTTTATTTGAGGATGTTCAATTAGTCTTTTGGCAAGGATATTTTCGGCTCTTAGTTTATCTCGTCGGTGAAAAAGCAAGACTTCTCGAGCATGGTTGGTTAAAAACAAGGCCTCTTCGGCTGCCGTATTGCCGCCCCCGACTACCCCGACAATCTGGTCTTTGAAAAAAAATCCGTCACAGGTTGCACAGGCTGAAACTCCGTGTCCTCTGAGTCGGGTCTCATTTTCTAAGCCGAGCCAACGTGCCTCCGCCCCGGTCGATATAATCAGACTCTCTGTATGGACAATCACTCCAGAATCGTCTTCCACCACAAACGGACGAGTCGATAAATCGACCCTAGTCGCAATCCGATGGTCTATCGAAACTCCTAGTCTAGCGGTTTGTGCTTCCATTTGTTCCATCAGCCACGGTCCCATAATCGGCTCGGAAAAACCCGGATAATTCTCAACTTCTGTTGTTATGGTGAGCTGTCCGCCCGGTTGGAGGCCTGTCCATAAACAAGTCGATAGACCCGAACGAGATGCATAAATCGCCGCCGTATATCCCGCAGGTCCACTACCAAGAATCAATGTCTGTATAATCGAGTTCATTGTCTCTCAAAAAATAATTAAATGGTAATCAATGCTTGCCAATAGCCAGATAGAAAAATCAAACTCACAAGGTATAAATAAACTCAGACAATAACACAAGACCTGCTTTATGAAAAGCACGTCTTGTCAATCGAGCAAAAACATAATTCTTGGCTTTGAACAAAAACCAAAGGGTCGAAAAACACGTCTAGTCGGTCAAACGCACATCTAGTCAGTCAAACGCACATCTAGTCAGTCAAACGCACATCTAGTCAGTCAAACGCACATCTAGTCGGTCAAACGCACATCTAGTCAGCCAAACGCACATCTAGTCGGTCAAACGCACATCTAGTCAGTCAAACGCACATCTAGTCAGCCAAACCGAGACCTAACCAAACTTACTCAACGAGGACGAACCGCTCTAGGATGGGCTAGCTTAGACGGAGCTTTTTTCGTCTTACTATCTCTCATTTTTTTCATGATTGCCAGCTCTCGGGCTTTTTGAGCATGGTCGATAAAATAACCCTGAAATAACCTAATCCCCATCTTCTGTCCGAATAGTATAGTATCCTTGTCGTCACACCGAGACAAGATAAATCGATTCGAACCTATTTTATCAATTAACCGTACCGTATTTATCAACGTGTTCTTGTCAAGACTCCGAAATTTCCCAGATGCATTCAATTTGATCATATCGAGTCCGAAAATATCCTCATTTATATGAGGTAGATCCGAATAAAGAAGAGAGTCGACGCAAAACCGATAGCCACGTGCTTGCAGAGCATCTCTAGCGACAATAAAATCATCCATATTAGCGATAATATCGACTAGTTGTAGTTCAAACATTATAGTTTCTCGGTCGTATTGATCGAGCATCTGATCGAAATTCCTAAAGGCCGGCGTGAAAAAAGAAGAGATGTTCAAATTTATCGAAATAGCGGCATGATATCGTCGGTCTTCATGGCTCTTCAAGAAGGCAAGCACTCTTTTGTCTAGAATACCGGTAAGATGCATAAATAACCATTTGTCGTCTGAGAGCTTGCCACTCGAGGTACTACCTTCGGTCAACTTCATAATCGACACAAACACTTCCGACATCACCACTCTCATATGCATTGCCTCATTTATTAGACATATATCCTGTCGCTGAGTTACAGAGGAAATATCGTTACTCACCAGAGGCTGCTCAAAATCGGCTAAAGACTTCAAGGAAATGGTATGCGGAGCACGATTCATGTCTAAAGACAGAGGTTGATTATCCGAAGTAGATCGTCTTAGTCGATGATAATACTTCAAAACTAGAGAATTAAAATCTCCAATAGACATCGACAGGTCCATAGTAAGACAAAGATTACCGTAATTACTCCGATCTATGGTTGCGATAAAAGAATCTCCGCCGAAGACCGTAATCGCTTTTGAAATCAAATCTCCCAATTTAGTGGAAATAATATCCGGTGCAATCACTACTAAGTCGTAATTCGACAATAAAAAATAGGTTACCGACTCTCCGTAGAATTGTCTTATCGCTTCCTTAAAGTTCTCGAATTTAGATTTATCTTCTTTGGTGGTAGGGTCCATTCTTGAAAAATTAAAGACAGCCGCTTGTTGATGATTGATCTTATTGCCCGAGCTTTTGGTATAAGCAAGAAGCTGAAATTCGGGAGCATATACCGGAATAGTCATACGTGGTTTACCTCAAAGATTAAATGCTTTTAGATGGTTACTAGCTTTAGATGTTCATTAAAAAATCAGGATTTGAAAATCAAGATTCGGCTTGCAACAGTAACGAAATATCGACCGTCCTGCAAGCGACATCGGGATTTGAAAATCAAGATTCGACTTGCAACAGTAACAGAAACGTAATCTAGAATGCAATTAGTATTCCTAAC
>JAOBAZ010297603.1:0-21910 GCA_026546875.1 Pteroeides caledonicum
AATCGGCTAAGTTACAGTATCTGCAAATTTCTAGTTTGTAGTAAAAATTTATTTCATTTACTTTTTCAGTTCGGGATGATTCTATGAATATTTTATTTGGTTAACAAACGATCATTCTTTTATTTTTCAAGAAAGTGCCGCTCATTAAATAATTATTGGTTGTATTACTTGTTTAATTGCTTGTTTCACTGCTTGCTGCATTGTTTTTAAACTTGTCTCTATTTTTCATTTTGATGGAATGACCGACCATATTAAGGACCCGGACCGACAACCAATGCTCAACAATCATCTGCCGTTTAAAATTGCCTAGAAAGATTCACATTAAAAACGTCAATGCATTATTATGGCGCTTTTTTTTACAAGAGTTTTATTCAAGTTCATCTTCATACTTCTCACGTTGTTCTTTCTGTGTTCTCATTGTTCGACAGCTATAGAGTTTTGTCACAACACATTTGAAGGTAACTGAAACAAATTCTGATTTTTACATTAAAACTTACTATTAATAGTTGAGAGTAGGTTTAGTGTAATTTAGCATTTCAAACTAAACCACATACAATTCTAAAAGCGCTGTGCATATAATAACATTACAAAGTGGTGTAACATTTTAAAGAATGTTAGAATGTTAAAGAAATTTAACTTAAGTTGTTATATATCCACCCCTTCAAAACCAAGTATTGTCAGCTGAACTTGTCAGTGAGTGGACCGCAGAAATTATATAAATAATACTAGTAAAGAGGGTCGAGAAATGAGCGACGCCATTATAAAAAATGAGCGACGCCATTATAAATACCATCGTCATTACGAATGGAAAAAAATTTACACACATGTTTCGATAGCACTAGGAAAGAAAGGAAAACAATTTTTGACAAGTATGGTTTGTTAAGAACTCTCTACATGTACTTCAAATGACATCAAAGTGTACTTTTCGAATATTTTAATAGATTTTATTTTTGAACAAAGAGCTTAATGAGTTCATAAATTCGCTGGTGCATTTTATTTGGAAAATAATTCAAGACATTTTCCATAATAGATCATTTGGTGATGCAAGAATTATGTTTGGGAAAAGGTTCTGGAGTGGAGTTAAAATTAACTTCACTCAGGCGTAGTTTACCCTCTGAAAAGAGCGTTAAATTGTTCTCGCAAATTTACTTTCAATATATCGTCTAATATTTTTTGTGATCTCTATGGAGTAGACTGCCAAATTATTCCTGAGCCCCAGGCGAAGCCTGAGGCAAGGGTTACTAATCTTGACGTCATTTCTTTACATGCGAATGATGTAACCTACTTTGGCGAAAGAAATTTCAGTTTGAGTTTCTCTCTCTCTCTCCCTGTATTTATATATATTTAAGAATCATTGGATGAGGCTGAGCAGGATATCAGAATTCTTCAGACCGAAGTCAGCGTTATCTGCCGAAGCGAAGCTGAGGCAGATAACGCTGACCGAAGTCTGTGTTCGATAGGTTTTTCAAACGAATTTATTTACATATTTACAGAGGATGAATAAATCTGGTCGCCATTACAGATGACAAGCCATTACAGATGACAAGCAAACCCTAAATGTTCGAACTTCGTTTATCTCAGTTCACACGCCTCGCTATCAATCAAAACTGTCATCTAATGTTTTTCTAAAGTTTCCCAATATAAACAAACAAAATAAAACTATTTTTATATCAACGACCTTCCCAACATTCTGATATCCTGCGATAAGCCGAATTCAATGAACGAGCAAAAGGAGCCGAAGCTACTTTCAAAACAAAATAATTTCAAAAAATTTCCCGCTTTTTTGCAATTTATGCGAATTACCGCTGAAAACTACGCAGGCACCTACAAATACAATATTTATTTGTCAAGTGCACCTACAGACACGAGATTTATTTTGTCCGCTGCAAGATGCGGAAAATTGTCTGTAGACTTTCAACCAATACGAGAAGATAATACAATGAACAATAAATATATATATATATATATATATATATATATATATATTCATATATATATCACCGTCTTGGTCGCTCGTTTTTTCCGGGCACCCCCCCTGATAATGGTCCAATATGATTGGTTAATTGAAAATTTTAAAAATTGAAATGACGTATCACGAAATAAACTGTCAGTAACGACTGCTTAGTGTTTCGTTAGTAAAAAGTGTGGAATTCTTATATAAGAAATTTACAAAGCGTTTAAAACTTATCTTTCTTAAAAACGAAATGTATGGCGAAACATGCAAAAGTTCAAGCACTACGAGTGAAAAAGCTTCAAGATGTTCCTAGCGTAAAGAATTTGATACAACAGAACAAAAACAACGTCGAAAGCCAAATGGACCAATATGAATTTGATATTCAACAAATGCTTTCTTCAAAGATTCCGCAAAACAAAGGCACAAAGCGCGCCGTGACTCAAGTAGAGGAATGTGCGAACGGCAAAATCATAATAGGTCAAAGAGACAAAAAGAATAACATAAAAGGACACAAACAGTGATAAATAGCAAAATTTAAAATAAAAAATGATAAATATAAAATAATGAAAAATAAATAAAAGGGGATTAGGACCAGTGTTCGTGACACAAACGAAATAACAATACTAATTCATGTTATTCGGATCTTTGTTTGTGTTTTTAGGCAGCATTGAGGCACAGAATTATTTATTCTGTGATTGACGCTTACGAATCTTTAGTTTTTCGGATATCTAAAAGCAAGACCGCAAAATAATATCAGTTGCATATTATAGGTCTATAATATGCAATTAAGAAGGGGCGTAAGATTACTGCAAAAATGTGTTATTAGTATATTGTGAAAATATACACTCCAACAACGCTTATTTTATATCAGGGCACTAGTATTTTAAAGGGCAACTGCGGCCTGTACATTACCTTCTTTCAAATGGAAGGCCGTTTGTTGCTTTCAAAAAAAGCCATTATTTTGACTGAGCCAACCACCAGAGCTCCACACTTTCAGATTGAATACAACATAATATACGACTAGTGTTCTGCCATTTTGGACTGGAGTTGAGCCAGCGGATTACAATGTGACGTCAATTTCGTCAATCAACCTGATTTGAACATTTCTAAAATTAACATTATTACTGTTTCTAATATAATTTTTATTATACCGTAAATAAAAACTAAAATTTAGAATGTACAAATGCCACGTCGAGACCTGAAATAATCAAATTCCGAGAACCGATTGACGACTTTGACGTCACACAACAATCTTGAGCCCGTGATTTTAGTGCAAGATGGCGGAACGCTGTCGTATATTATGTTCTATTTAATCTGAAACTGTGGAGCTCAGGTGGTTAGCTGAATCAAAATAATGCGTTTTTTTGAAAGCAATGCAAACGGCCTTCCATTTGAAAGAAGGTAATGTACAGCTCGCAGTTACCCTTTAACTGTTGCCATTGGCTTCAATTGCAAACATACATAAAATACAACTGTCTTTTTTTATACAGTACAATATCTTGGCGCCCAAGCTGCAAATATATACTGTAATACGTTTCAATTATTTTATAGATCATCGTTTAAATGCTACTGTATATCGGACCATTTATTCGATGTCAGCAATAGATTGTATTGTCTGGTGCGCTGTAGTTGATAAATGTTGTACAGCGACAAACTACAGGAAAAAAACAGTTATTGATGGTGGAAACAACTGCGAAATACTTCACATATTAGAAGAATACCTAAAAGCAAGTGATGTTACAGAGAATGAAAACTACACTTATTATAAACTACGTCAGCCAAACAGGGTAATTTAAAATAAATACTTGTTTGGGCCGTAATTAGCTGAATTCACGTTAGAGAAGGGAAAAACATCTATAAAAACCCGTCGAGTATGAATTTAGAGACGGGTAAGTAAACGAGTTTCTCGTCCAGACGAGTAACTCGTCTAACTTTCTCGTTTATTTAGACGGAAAGTTGGACGGGAAAATTTAGACGAGCTTCCCGTCTGAGACCGGATTCACATCAGACGGTAAGACGGGTTTCCCGTTTCTAATGTGAATTATAGACGGGAAAATTAGAGGTCAGTACACGTAAACTCCTCGATGCCCACTCTACGATTAAAATATCTGCTAAAACTTGTAATTGCACCAATAATGCCAACAGAGCTCATTTCGGCCTATAATAAATCAATACTTTTCGTGAAGTATGCTTCCTTACCTAGCTAGGGCTCGCCTTCGGAACTTGCTCCCTAGCTTTCCGGAAACAATGTCGGACCCGAATGATATTTGTAATTTGAAACAACATACAGTAGGCTAAACACCTTTGTCCCATAAGGAACCATAATGTCGACAAACCTGTAGCCCGCCATTGATCTCAACAGTAAAAGTCACTGTTATTCGTATTCAAGTCTATATTTCTAATTTTTGGCATTTATCATCTTTATCAAGAGAGAGAAAAGGCCCAACCCAATTGTGCAAACAAACACCTTTTATTTGTTTAGGGAGTGGTTATTGTCTATGAGGAGGAGACGGTGGAAAATAGGAGGAAAGGGGGAACCAAGTATTAGGGGTGTCAAAAAGTTTAGTCTATTTTCTACAATCGCTTTGCTTTTTTATTTTTTTGTTTATCTTCTTAGAATTTCATTTATTTTTGTATTTAATTTCCGAGCTGTTGTTTATATTTACATTCTGCTAACCACTGTTGCTATTACTTCTAACATTGTCTTATTTATCATTCATATTTTGCTGGTGTTTACTTGTAGTCATTTACTTGTCACTGCTCTTCCTGTATGAATGGTGGAACATGTCAACAAAATGCAACAACATGTTCTTGTCTTCCTGGATTTAGTGGAAAACTGTGCGAGATGGGTATACAATATCAAACAATTATTCAATGAGGTCGAGTAGGAGATGAGGAATTATTAAGCCTGGCTAACATATAGTTGTAATTGTTGTTATTCTGTCGGCGATTGTTGCCGATCAAGTTTTACAACAATTTACAACAATATGTGAACGTGAGTTGTAATTGTTGTAATTCATCGGCGATGATCGGCGACTGTTGCAGAAAGTTGAACCTGGTTCAACTTCTTTAATTACAACAGTCGGCGATACCCCAAATTTAAATTACAACAATTACAACAATATGTGAACGTGATTGTTGTAATTGTTGTAAAACTTGGTCGGCTACAATTGCCGACTGAATAACAACAATTACAACTATATGTGAACCAGGCTTTAAAGCCAAGGTTTGTGTCATCTACAGAAGCCGAAGGCTGAGGAAGATGACACAAACCGAAGCCTTAATAATTCCTCATATCCTACGAGAACCCAATTCAATAATTTTTTTATTATTTATTGAAAATAATTCGGACTCATTTTAACGGCTGACATTGTGAAAAGAAGCTTGAAAATGTAGCGAGTGAAAGTCAGCCGTGGTATAATTGTTTTCAATGTACCACAAACGAAACGTCTATAATTGTTTAATTTTACGTGTATAATTGTTTTCCACTCCAAATTTGGGTAACTGCTGAGCACATATGACGATTTCACCGATAGCTCTTAGCCCATCAAAACTTTTGAATTATTTTCAATAAATAATAAATCTAGATAGCTTTTAACTTATTTTCAGCAGAAAATAGAAAGGACGTCTTAAGAATTTTTTACTGTTATCTTAGGATGTCAAGATCCTAAACCTCTTGGACTGGAAGATAAAACAATACCAGACGAAAGTATAACAGCTTCCAGTGAATGGAGAAGCAATACTTATCATGGACCAGCAAATGCAAGGTTGAACCACCAGCCTGTACCTGGCTCCAAAATTGGATCATGGGCCGCTGGGGTAAATAATGACAACCAGTGGATTCAGGTTGATTTTCAAGATCAAGTGACTGTCACCAATATCCTCACACAGGGACGCCCTGATATGAGCCAGTGGGTAACAACGTATACCGTATCGTTCAGCATTGACTCGACTGATTTTGTCGACTACCAAAGTGGTGGAATGAAAAAGGTGATTGATCGTTTCTTTGAATAAACCTATCCAATCAAAGACAGCTCGTTATCGTTATTATTATTATCATTATGGTTAGCTTTAGTGATAGCGTTAGTTTCAGCGTTATCGTTACCGTTACCTTTTTCCTACCCCTATCCTTTACTCTTATCTTTACCCTTATCCCTATCCCTATCCCAATCCCTGTCCTTATTCTTATCCTTATAAGTTATCGCTATCGTTATCGTTATCGTTATCGTTATCGTTATCGTTATCGTTATCGTTATCGTTATCGTTATTACCGTTATCGTGATATATCGTTATCGTTTTATATCGTTATCGTTATCGTTGTCGTTATTATTTGACATCGAAGTCATAACTCGCAAACGTTTGATTATGTTAACAGATATTTAACGGAAACACCAACAGCAACACAGTCGTTGTTCAAAACCTTGCTCCAGTGATTGCATCGGCTCGAATCATCCGCATTCATCCACGGACTTGGAGATCGCATATCTCAATGAGACTCGAGTTCTACGGCTGTAGCTCTTAACATATAAAACACTTCAGCCTGGTTTACGCAAATTGTTAAACTGTTGCAGACAATCGCAGACTGTCTCAGAACAGCCCAAACCTTTTATGTGAACATAGACGCAGGCTGTCTGGGAACATATCGTGAACAGATCAGAAAGTTGAACTTGGTTCAACAGATAGTCTCCGATTATGTGGACAGCTTAATTTGTTTATGACGAGCACGGTTTTTACGTCACGCGTTCATGCATAATGAGTTGACACAGAAAGTTAGATATCTTCATTGTCACTGGCCTTAATATGTTTAAAGCTTGTATGCTAATATACTCTTTTGTAATTAGTTAAACAGATAAGGTTTTCGGAAGTCGTTCTAGTATGCTAAAATGTAGCATGTAAACATTAATGTAAAACTAATTATGCATGAATATGTGACGTAAAAACCGTGCACGTCGTAAACAAATTAAAATATACCTCAACAACGAAGGAAGTAAACGAAAAACTGTAAAATAACTTACAAAGCCATTTTACGAGATAACGCACTATACAACTTTTTTGTGGGTGATTGTGAAAGTCGTGAAAGTTTAACCGGCGAGTTAGCAGTGAACTGCACGTTATCTCACGTAAATCTAGTAACTTGCGCTTTTAAATTTTGTAGCTTGATGTTTGGTAATGGCTTCTTGCTCCTCGTCACTCATTTCTTGCTTTTTGCTTTTTCAAAGCGTATCGGAGTGTTTAGTCACTGCTACCTTTGTTCCCCGGCAAGATAAGCAGACAATTTCTATGTGTGAAAACAAGAAAGTGAGGAACGTTTTTACAAAGAAAAAGGGGTGTGTGAGTTTTTTCGTGCGTGTGCAGTGTTTGAGCTTCATATGTGAGATGTGTGTGCAATATGTGTGCTTAATGCGTGTGCAATATTTTCGCAGAAGACAGTTAGTTCTTAAATATTGGTATCTTTAACGTGTCAGTAGCCTGTCAAATTCAATTGGTATTTTAGACAAATGCCAAGTTTTTACAGCTCTGAATTCTAGCTGAAATCAATTCTTGAATTTCAAATAAATTTAAGGAAAAAAAATGTCGTGTTTCAATCTCACGTGAGGATAATACGGAATTGACCATAAGGAAAAAGGTGGCGACATGTACATTTCTTAGAGCGCATTGTTGGCACCAAGCATAAATTGCTGAAAAAAGATAAGAATTAATGCCACAATTACGACGCAACACTTACAGCTGTTAAAGTGATATTTTAACATAAGTATAGGTAATCATACAATGGAGAGTAAAATTAGGGATTATTAGTACAAGTGATGTTTGGAAATTTTTCCAAAATCGCCGAGGCGAGTCCACTTTGGCAAAATTTTGAAACATCACGAGCTCTATTAATCCATAATTATGCGAGCAACATTACTTAGTTATTTGTTTGTGAGACCCTTGCAAACTATGTTTATGTGACTCCAATACTCTTGCAGTATTTTGTAACCCGGATTGTTGACCATGCGGGAAAAGTGATTTCCACTTTTCCACCACAACGTCAACGTCATAAACGAAACTCCATCACAAGTGAAATGATCGAGCAAAAGCGTTTAGGATTAGGGTATTGAAAAAGTCTGGAGATTTGGCCTTGTTTACTCACTTGTCCTTTAGCGTAAGTTTCAGAGAAGGAAATTCCAAAACGTTTATCTTGATACACATCCCGTCGCAAATAGATCCTGGCTTGTTCGCCAATACATCGATGTTTTCTAGTTCGGCTTTCTGCTGTCAACATCGGTTCGCATTTCAATCTAATTTTAATAAACTAATCCAATACGCCTTTGCTCCCGTGCCCAATGATTACTAAATACTCCACAAAACGTTACGTGAACGTAGTTTGGCAAAGCCATCTCGTGCATGGCATGGCCATAAAAAAAGGAACTGGATTCAAGGTTGATGACTTAATCAGGTACGTAATAATTGCATACTTAGTTATCTGCAATCATGATGTACAATGACGCAGTGTTCTCGTTCACTGGTTAAACATTGGCTACCTTGCACGCAAAGCTGAAAATAACACAGCTAAACTCTTGGTATGTTTACCTATTCAAACATGCGGTTTGGGAACGTGTACGTTCATGTTAAAAAACTCTTGTACACGACAACCTTGATTCCAAGAAAATCACCTGTTTACCTCGTTGTGCTCGTAGCATTTTCGCTGCTGTTTTGCTCATGTTCCGTTACGATACAACTCTCATACAAAACCTTACAAGGTAAGCTACTATAGCTCATCGTTTAATCGCCTTTTAACTCATTTTAAACATAGGTGGATTGTATTGACAAACACTACGCAAGAACAGTAAATACAGCAGGCTCAATATTGTACTTGAGTGCAGAACTTTTACTGTGCTAAAATGACTTGCTTTGTTTCTTCTAAAAACTTTTAAATTTCCAGGTTAATTATGATCGCTTTACTGAATATTACGAAAAAATAAGTTGAACATATATGTTATAACAACTTAGGAATGTCAAGAACCTCCCGATTAACGAATAAATTGGTGTTGGCCAGAGTAATACACCTATTGAACTGTGTTTAACATGCGCTTTGACGTCAAAAGTTTCATGAATGGTTAAACCATTTGACGCTGAGAGTCGGCAACTTAACATTGCCGCTAGTTGCCGTTGCAAAAATCTTTTGTAACTAGGACATCTTTTTCTCCTTCTGCCGAAAATGAGTCAACAATATGTCGGCGTTATATTTCTATCACTATTTTACTATTACTAATATTTTATTACTAATATTAAGTCATTATTTTCAACAATTATTCAACGGAGTGCAGGCGAACAGTGGCGGATATCTAGCGTGACGGGCAGCGTCAAGGTAGATATCCGACACTATTCACCGACACTGAGGTGAATAATTGTTTTAGCATATAGCGTTTAAAAGAAAAGTTTATGTCAGTATACTCATTAATCCATTCAATTTCATCTTTCGTAACCGAAACAAACTGGGAAGCCATTTTGTTGGATACTCCAAGCTAGAGTACCAAACAAACTGTTAAAAAACTAGGCTACTATACCGACTTTGAGTATATAAATTAAAAAGAAATACTAAATTAAAAAGAAAAAATGTAAACGACGCCAGCCATAGCAACTGCATAAAGAACACTTTGCCAGTTATTAATGTTTAATTTGATTTAAACTAAAGTTTACTTAAATTACATATCGCTCGTGGAAGGTATAGCATTAATGCTGGTTTCAAACAGTTTTGATCTATTTACATACAGGGTGTATATAAAAAAAGTGCACAACCAGAAAAGATACTTTAATTTTGCGAGTGCGCAAAGCTTTTGGAAATTTTAGGTACAAATGAATGATTTCGGTTGGTATGGTGTGCCTAACAAATTATTTTTAAAGGAAAAATTTGAATCCATGGGGATAGTTCTTGTAAACTTAAACAATTAGACAACTCCTCCTTGTTGTCCATGAGCGATAATCAACTCGGGTTGCGCCATCGTTGACTATCTGCTCACATACAACTCGGACTTGTTGTCTAATTGTTAAATATGAAGTTACATAAGATCATTGTAACATTATAAGGCAACCAAAAACTTTTAAACTCGCTCATTGTCGAGGCGTAAAACTCCATCCACTGAAACTCAGCTCTGCTTTTTTGAGACACCTGTGGTGCAATTGACGTTTTTGTGACAAATGAAAATTAATTGTAATGAAAAAGTGAAAAAAGCTTTAAGCTTTTTTTACTTTTTTAAAAAAGCTTGTGTGTTTTGGTTGAGAAAAGGTGTTGTTTAATCCGGATGGATAAATGTCAGGTATTTTCGCTGTTATAGCGAGAATTTCGTACGCACACGAAAGAACTTGTTATTATTAATAAGACCTATTAATAGGATAATAATAATAAGACCTAGGACGCGAAGCATCAACAACACAGCTCCCTAGACAACAAAACCAGTTTTCCCAAAAGAAAGAAATTAAATATAATCAGTTAAATCTTCCAGCTGGGAGATTTCACACGTCGTCCCAGCCGTGTCTACAACCAAGAAAAGTTTAACGTCTTAACGACGAAGCCAGTTATCGTAAAGCGTAACAATTCTTACACGGCATTGCCTTGGCGCCTTTAGGGCAACGATTTTATATTAAAGTTTGATTTTATTTTAAAGTTCGCTGTAAATGGTGATGTCTCCCCAGCGATCCCCCGCAGAAAAAAGTGATGCCATGTTATTTTAGTATATTATGCCTTATTCCACGGGAATAACAAAATAAAATCATGTGCAGCTCACATACTTGAATATGATATCAAAACGTATTGGTCGCTATTACAATATAAACCATTGGAAAGATTACGTATAGTTTATGTTTTAGGCCTAGTGCATACACACAACATTGTCAACAGTAATTTTGTTGTTCTGACACAATTATACCAGAATCAATCAACTCGTGACGTCGGATTTAGTCACACTTCGTGTAAGAAAAAGGTGATTACCTCTGCAAGAAAGCAGGCAACCAAAAATCTGTGAAGCAAGCTAATTGCAGTTTTATCTGTTCTCTTTATTAACCCCAGCTTACACGTGCACAGAGTCAGTGGCATTGTCGGAATTTTTTTGGGGGGGAAGCTAAAGCTACCAAGATAAAATAGGTTTCGCTGGCGAATTAAGCTTTGAAAATGCCAATCTGGTTTAGCATTTGTTTGACTTAAGATTTGATATGAACTTTAGTTAATACTAAATTTCATATTAATAGTTAAGTCAAACAAATGCTAAACCAGATTAGCATTTTCAAAGCTTCGCCAGCGAAACCTATTTTTTCTTGGTGGCTTAGCTCCCCCCAAAAAAGAAATCCCACATTAAAAAGTATTACTACAAGTAGTATAGCAACTGTATTATTACTAATACAAATTCGGGGAGCCGAATGATCAAAATATTGGGTGGGGGGCGACCGCTAAACATGGCAGGTGTTTTTCAGCACTCTGGTTTTCTCCTGTAGTAACACTGGACCAATGAGGGATGGCCTTGACTGGACGTCTGGGGAGAACTGTTTAGTTAAGCTGATATATTGAGTACCTGCATGCTATAAATGTAACTAGTTTAGACAATAAATTTTAAATAAGATTATTTAAATTTTATTGTCTAAACTACTTACAATTTAAATCTCTCACCAAAAGAACATAATATAAAAGATCACTGAAGTGGTGATTTGTGTTATCTTTAAATTATTTTTACGAGTTGGAGAAAACTTGTCAATTAATTTTTAATATGTGTAACAGTTTTCCAGCACAGTATTTTGACAATTGTTTTCACTATCTTACCAAGGGTGTATTCGATTGGGAAATCTGGATTTTGAAATCCGGATTTTAGGATTTCCCAATAAAACGACAAATCCGAAAAAGGATTTCGACGAAATTAAATCCATGGCCGTGATGGATTTTGTAATTTCAAAATCCCTTTTCGGATTTGTCGTTTTATTGGGAAATCCTAAAAATCCGGATTTCAAAATCCAAATCCAGATTCCCCAATCGAAAGCACCCCAAGATGCAGTTACGTCCAAATATTTTGTTTTAAAAAGTTTTGACAGACCCTATTATATATATAATATACATAGATTACTTCATAGTTTGTGAGTGCGTACGATTTTTATTCTATTTAAGACATTTTATTTAAAACATTTCAACCTAATTTTCGGGAAAAAATAGACAGCAAGTCACCAAAAACTTTTCGACAACCGATTGGAAAACAATTTCTATATAGTTTCGTTTCTAATACGCACGCAATTTCTGTTGTTAACATCCGCGACCCTAATTTGCCCCCCATTAGTGCGCTCCCTATTTTTCCGGTGAATGCTCCCTCTGGCGTTATTTATAATCTCTATGGCTGCAGCGGGGTATTCGACTTTTATACTATGATGTAAGGAAACTCGGTGAAACTATCACGTGGTACAAATGAAGCTTCATGAATGGCTAATTTACGGTTGAAAGATAATATAATCACTAACTTTGCGGCATGCCATGGTATCAGTTTGCAATAATGTGATTGCCGCTAAATAGTCAGAAAAGTAGGATGCGATAAATTTATGGTTTTTTTTCTTGTATGGTTCAGTTTACGAGTTTTAGTATTAATTGAAGTAATTGATCAAAGTCATTATACCTATTGGACATGCTTTGTACTTGTAATGGTTGTTTAAGTGACGCTATTGAATTTGGCTTCCTTTTATTATAAGATAAATATGACTATACATGTTTGTTAATGTAATAAAAAGTTGTGAGTCGGGTACACGCCGTACGACGTCTAGACATTAGTTATGGAAGCGGGAAATTTAGTAAGAAATTAAAGATTTGTTTGTCTACTAACTCTCCCCTGTATGTTAACGAGGAAGATTTAGCAGACAAAGGAATAAAAAATACGAGGTTTACATCCCCTGTGAGAACAAAAAAATTCGAGGCGATCATGGTATTATTAATGACAATCCCAAGAGAGAGAAACATTACCCATCCCAAATGTGCAAACAAACTTTTTATTTGTTTAGAGAGTGGTTATTATCTATGCGGAAGAGAAAGTGGAAAATAGAAGGGGGAAAACCATAGGGGTGTCAAAAAGTTCAATCCATTTTCTACAACCTCTTTGCTTCTTTATTTTTTGTTTTTCTTCTAAGAATTTGATTTATTTTTGTATTTAATTTCCGTTTCAGTTGTTGTTCATATTTACATTCTGCTAACCACTGTTGTTATTACTTCTAACATTGTCTTATTTATCTTTTTGCTGGTGTTCACTTGTAGTCATTTACTTGTCACTGCTCTTCCTGTATGAATGGTGGAACGTGTAATGAGAATGAAACAACATGTTCTTGTCTTCCTGGATTTAGTGGAAAATTGTGCAAGATGGGTATACAATATATATTTGTTATTTACCGGCTGAGGGGTCCAGATAAGAAAACTTAAGAAAAACTGTGCCCTAGGTCTTGAACATGGCCCGAGCCAGAAGAGCGAGGGACGTTTTCAAGGCCGAGGGCACAGTTTTTCTCATCCGGACCGAAGCTGTCGGTAAATAATGTCTTTATTTTTTAATGGAATAAACGACAGACAGTTTAAACAAATTGAAAACTAATTTTAATTTCAACATTTGATTGAAAGATATAAACTCATAATTGTTAAATTCAGAATTACAAATTGACTTTCGCTTCCACTATCGTCGTAACATTCGTCGATAACGAGGTTTTATTAGATACAAAGAAACGTTTTTGTGTGATATGTTTAGATTTTTTACAGCGGGGCGGATGAGAAAAACTGGCCCGCTGTGAAACGCTTCTCAGTAAATCAGATTGCTTCATTTATCTAGTTAAAAAATACTAAACAATTCTTGAATGAGGTCGAGTAAGATATGAGGAATTATTATGACCGAAGTTTGTGTTATCTGCCGAAGGCGAAAGCTGAGACAGATAACACAAACCGAAGCCTAAATAATTGCTCATATCTTAAGAGAACCGAATTCAATATTTGTTTTACTATTTATTAAAAATAATTCGGACTCGTTTGGCATTGTGAAGAGAAGCTTGAAAATGTAGCGTGCAAAAGTCAGCCGTGATATAATAGTTTTCAATGTACCACGAAATTACGTCAAACGTGGTAGAATTGTTTTTAATTCCACATAAGTCGATTTCACGGATAGCTCTTCGCCCATCAAAACTTTTGAATTATTTTCAATAAATAATAAATCTAGATAGCTTTTATCAGCAGAAAATAGAAAGAACGTCTTGAGGTTTTTTTTATATAACAGCTTCCAGTGAATGGAGAAGCAATACTTATCATGGATCAGCAAATGCAAGGTTGAACCACCAGCCTGTACCTGGCTCCAAAATTGGATCATGGGCAGCTGGGGTAAATAATGGCAACCAGTGGATTCAGGTTGATTTTCAGGATCAAGTGACTGTCACCAATATCCTCACACAGGGACGTGCTGATATGAGCCAGTGGGTAACAACGTATACCGTATCGTTCAGCATTGACTCGACTGACTTTGTCGACTACCAAAGTGGTGGAATGAAAAAGGTGATTGATCGTTTTTTTTGAATAAACCTATCCAATCAGGGACAGCTCGTTATCGTTATTATTATTATTACTATTATTATTTTTATTATTATTATTATCATTATGAGAAACTTTCGTGATAGCGTTAGTTTCAGCGTTATCGTTACCTTTACCCTTACATTTTTCCCACCGATAGCTTTTCCCCCTATCCTTACCTTTATCTCTATCCCACTCCCTGTCCCTGTGCTCTGTGCCCTATCCCTATGCCTATCCCTGTCCCTATCCCTATCCTTATCCTTATATGTTATCGCTACCGTTATTGTTATCGTTATCGTTATCGTTATCGTTATATATCGTTATCGTTATCGTTATTATTTGACATCGAAGTCATAACTCGCAAACGTTTGCTTATGTTAACAGACATTTAACGGAAACACCAACAGGAACACAGTCGTTGTTCAAGATCTTGCTCCAGTGATTGCATCAGCTCGAATCGTCCGCATTCATCCACGGACTTGGAGATCGCATATCTCAATGAGACTCGAGTTCTACGGCTGTAGCTCTTAACATATAAAATACTTCAGCCTGGCTCACACAAATTGTTAAACTGTTGCAGACAATCGCAGACTGTCGCAGAACATCCTAAACCTTTTATGTGGACATAAACGCAGGCTGTCTGGGAACAATCGTCAACGGATCGGAAAGTCGAACTTAACTTGGTTCAACTGTCTATGTTTAATTTTGCCGATTGACGCTGATAGTCTCCGATTATGTGCGACATCTTAAAGTGCATATGAAACGAAAATTATTATTGTGTTATCTGGAAGCTCTCTTAAAATAGTTTTGTAAGTTATTTTACAGTTTTTCGTTTACTTTCTTCGTTGTTGAGGTATATTTTAATTTGTTTACGACGTGCACGGTTTTTACGTCACACATTCATGCATAATTAGTTCATACAAAATGTTTTACATACTAACTTTTAGCATACTAGAACAACTTCCGAAAACCTTATCTGTTTAAATAACAAAAGAGTATATGAGCATACAGGCTTTCAAAATATTAAGGCCAGTGACAATGGAGATATCTAACTTTCTGCGTCAACTCATTATGCATGAACGTGTGACGTAAAAACTGTGCACGTCATAAACAAATTAAAATATCTCAACAACGAAGGAAGTAAATGAAAAACTGTAAAATAACTTACAAAGCCATTTTACGAGATAACGCAATAATAGTTTTTTTGTGGGTGATTGTGAAATTCGTGAAAGTTTAACCGGCGAGTTAGCAGTGAACTGCACTTTGTCTCACGTAATTTTTTAACTAGTAACTTGCGATTCTAAATTTTGTATCTTGATATTTGTTAGTTGCTACTTGCTCCTCGTAACTTATTTCTTGCTTTTCGCTTTTCAAAGCGTGTCGGAGTGTTTAGTCCCTGCTACTTTTGTTCCACGGCAAAATAAACAGACAATTTCTATGTGTGAAAACAAGAAAGTGAGGAACGTTTTTAACGAGGACGTGCGCAAGAAGTTACGTGGATGACAATCTTGACGACGTCTTGGCAAGTCCTCCTTTAACAGACCGTGAACCGGCAACAAATGGTGAAAAGCAATATTTCCAAATATTGCATGCACTTTTGAACTTATGATAAGTGGGAGTACTTAAAGCAATGCAACTGTTAATGCGGAACTAAATTTAAGTAAAATGCTTGCAGAAGTTTTGAGAAAATTGTTCTGCTGTTTTTTGGGAAAATTCCTTTGCTGATTTTTCCTTTATTTAGACGGTATCTAAAACTCATCTTCCAGTTACTGTTTCATTATTTCTAAGTACTACATGCCTCTATACATGCTTGTGCGCGTGTGCGAGTTTTTTCGTGCGTGTGAAATGTGTGTGCAGTGCGTGTGCTCCATGTGTGAGATGTGTGTGCAATATGTGTGTTTAATGTGTGTGCAATGTCCTCGCAGAAGACATTTGCCTAGTATCTTTAACGTGTCAGTAGCCTGTCAAATTGGATTGGTGTTTTAGACAAATGTCAAGTTTTTACAGCTTTGATTTCTATCTGAATTCTTGAATTTCAAATAAATTTAAGGAAAGAAAATTACGTATGTTGTGTTCCATTTTCACGTGAGGATAATACGGAATTGACCATAGGAAAAAAGGTGGCGATATGTACATTTATTACATGGTTATTTGTTTGTAAGACCCTTTCAAACTATGTTTATGTGATTCCAATATTCTTGCAGTATTTTGTAACCCGAATTGTTGACCACGCGGGAAAAGTGATTTTACTTTTCCCACGTGGATTGTTGACCACACGGAAAAAATGATTTCCACTTTTTCACCACATCACGGCATAAATGAAACTCCATCACAAGTGAAATGAGCGAAAGCGTTTAGGATTAGTGTATTGAAAAAAAGTCTGGAAATTTGGCCTTGTTTACTCACTTGTCGTAACGTAACTAACGTAAGTTTCAGAGGAGAAAATTCCAAAACGTTCATCTTCGTACACATCCCGTCGCCAATATATCCTTTTTTTGTTCGCCAATACATCAATGTTTTCTAGCTCGGCTTTCTGGTGTCTATTTCTGGTTCGCATTTCAATCTGATCTTAATACGCTAATCCAATACGCCTTCGCTCCCGTGCCCAGTGGTTACTAAATACTCCAAAAATCGTCACGTGAACGTAGTTTGCCAAGGCTTTCTCGTGCTTGGCATGGCCATGAGAGAAGAAACTGGATTCGAGGTTGATAACTTAATCAGGCAGGTAATAATTGTATACTTAGTTATCTGCATACATTATGTACAATGACACAGTGTTCTCGTTCACTGGTTAAAAATTGGCTACCTTGCACGCAAAGCTGAAAATAACAAAACTAAGCTCTAGGTATGTTTACCTACTCAAAAATGCAGATTGGGAAAGTGTACGTTCATTTTGAAAAAATCTTGTACACGAAAACCTTTATTGCAAGAAAATCATCTCTTTACCTCGTTGTACTCGTAGCATTTTCGCGGCTGTTTTGCTTATGTTCTGCTACGATACAATTCTCTTACAAAACTTTACAAGGTAAGTTACTATAACTCGTCATTTAATCGCTATTTAACTCATTTTAAACACGGGTGGATTGTATTGACAAACACTACGCAAGAACAGTAAATACAACAGGTTCAATATTGTACTCGAGTGCAGAAATTTTACTTTGCTAAAATGCTTTTGTTTTTTCTAAAAACTTTTAAATTTGCAGGTTAATTATAATCACTTCATTGAACATTACGAAAAAATGAGTTGAACATATATGTGTTATAACAATTTATGAATGTCAAGAACCTCCCGATTAACGAATAAAATAAACTGGTGTTGGCCAGAGTAATATACGCACTGAACTGTGTTTAACATGCCCTTTAACGTCAAACGTTTCATGAATGGTTAAGCCATTTGACGCTGAGAGTCGGCAACGTGACAATGCCGCTAGTTGCTGTTGCAAAAACCTTTTGTAACTAGGACATCTTTTTCTCCTTCTGCCGAAAATGAGTCAGCAATATGTCGGCATTATATTGCTATCATTATTTCACTATTACTAATATTTTATTACTATTACTGCGTCGTTATATTTTACAATTATTTAGCGAAGTGGAGGTGAATACTGGCGGATATCTACCGAGACGCGCAGCGTCCAGATAGATATCCGACATTATTCACCGACACTGAGGTGACTAATTGTTTTAGCATATACCGTTTAAAGTATTATTTTATGTCAGTATAGTCATTAATTCATTCAATTTCATCTTTCGTAACCGAAACAAACTGGGAAGCCATTTTGTTTTACCTGAAATTCAGAATAGTGTTGGATACTTCGAGCTAGAGTAACCAATCAAATTGCTTAAAAAGTAGGCTACTATATCGCGACTTTGAGTATATGTTAATACTATTTAACTTGACAGTAAAAACTAAATTAAAAAGAAAAAATGTAAACAAGGCCAGCCATAGCAACTGCATAAAGAACACTTTGCCAGTTATTAATGTTTAATTTGACTTAAACTAAAAGTTTACATAAATTATTACATATCGCCAGTTAATATACCGCTCGTGGAAGGCACAGCATTAATACAGTTTTAATGTATTTACATACAGTGTGTTTATAAAAAAAGTGGACAACCAGGAAAAATACCTTAATCCTTTAACGACCGAATTTTTTCCTTTTGTTTGTTGTCGCTCTTTGTTTTTGCTTTTATCGTATTGTTTATGCACAGATGGAGTCGTATAAGAGTTAATTTCGTGGGTGCGCAATGTTTTTGGAAATTTTAGGTGAAAAATAAAAGATTTCGGTTGGAATGGTGTGCCTATAACAAATTATTTTTAACGGAAAAATTTAAATCCAGGGGAATGGTTCTTGTAAAGCATACTTAAACAATTAGACAACTCCTCCTTGTTGTCCATGAGCAATAGTCAACACGGGTTGCGCCATCGTTGACTACCTGCTCACATACCACTCGGACTCGTTGTCTAATTGTTAAATATGAAGTTATATTGAAACATTATAACGCAACCAAAAACTTTTAAACTCGCTAATCGTCGAGACTTAAAACTCCATCCATTGAAACTCAAGTTTCCTTTTGTAAGACACCTGAAGTGCAATTGACGTTTTTGACAAATGGAAATGAATTGGAATGAAAAAATAAAAAAAAAACTTTAAGAGAACGGCTTTTATTCAAAGCTGTTTCAGTTTTTTGTGTGTTTGGTTAAAAAAAGATGTTGTTTAATCCAGATGGATAAATGTCGGGTATTTTCGTTGTTAGAGCGAGAATTCCGTACGCACAGGTAAGAGCTTGTTATTATTAATAGGAAGTTTAACAATAAAACCTACGACGCGAACCGTCAACAACAGAGCTTCCTAGACAACAGAACCAGTTTTCCCAAAAAAAGGAATTAAATTAATAGATCCCCCAGCTGGGGGATTTCTCACGTCGTCACGGCCGTGTTTGCAACCAAGAAAAGTTTAACGTCTCAACGAGGAAGTCAGTTCTCATAAAACGGAACAGTTCTTACACGGCATTGCCTTGGCGCCTTTAGGGCAACGATTTTATATTAAAGTTCGATTTTATTTTAAAGTTCGCTGTATGTAGCGCTTCATTGGTCAACAGTGAGTCAAGCGAGGTTGAGGGAATAGGGATGTCTCCCCAGCGATCCCCCGCAGAAAAAGTGATGCCATATTTATTATATGATGCCTTATTCCACGGGAATAACAAAATAAAATCAAGTGCAGCTCACATCCCTAAATATGATATTAAAACGTATTGGTCGCTATCACAATATTAACCATTGGAAAGATTACGTATAGCTTATGTTTATGGCCTAGTACATACACACAACATGGTCAACAGTCATTTTGTTGTTCTGACACAATTATACCAGAATCAATCAACTCGTGACGTTGGATCTAGTCACACTTTGTGTAAGAAAAATTAATTATCTCTGCAAGAAAGCAGGCGACCAAAAATTTGTGAAGCAAGGTAAATTGCATGAGTTTTATCTGTTCTCTTGATTGACCCCAGCAACCACGTGAACAGACGCAGTGGCGTCGGATTTTTTTTTGGGGGGGACTAAAGCCACCAAGATAAATTAGGTTTCTCTGGCAAAGCTTTGAAAATGCCAATCTGGTTTAGCATTTGTTTGACTTAACATTTAATATGAACTTTAGTATTACTAACAGTAGTATAGTAACTGTATAATTACTAATACAAATTCGGGGAGCTGAATGACTAAAACGTTTAACAAGTCTCACAGTTTGGAAAATAGTGGGGGAGAACGCTAAACATCGCAGGTGTTCTTTGGTACTCCGGTTTCCTCCTGTAGTAGCACTGGACCAATGAGGGATGGCCGTATAGCTGGACCTTTGGGGAGAACTGTTTAGTTAAGCTGATATATTGAGGACCTGCTATAAATATAACTAGTTTAGACAATAAATTTTAAATAAGGTTATTTAAATTTTATTGCCTAAACTAGTTACAATTTAAATATCTCGCCAAAAGAACATAAAATAAAAGACCACTGAAATGGTGATTTGTGTTATCTTTAAATTTTTTTTGGATCCGATATTCATTTAGACAATTTCGATTAAAATATACAGTTGATAAGGCGCAGCGTCATAACCACTTCCGTTATTGCAATTTTCCCACTCTGAATAATGTATTTGTTGCCTAGGAGATTTCTGCTATCTTTGTATTACTTACAGGTCATCGCATGAACTCGACTGTTTACATGAAAATTCATTCCATGTCAGAGCTCGACTGCATTGTTTGGTGTGCGGTTGTTGATAAATGTTGCAGAGCAACAAACTACAGAAAGTATTCTAATGGTAAGAACTGCGAAATACTTTATAAAATAAAGGAGGACTTCAAAGCAGATGGCGTGTTAAAGGCTGATAAAATCTCCACTTATCTTGAATTATGCCGACCAAAAAGAGTAAGTTGTTAAGTAAAGTAAAATTAAAAGCACCAAATATATTAAACTGACGGTCATGTAAGCGGGGCGCACACGGTAACTACGGCAATTATTATACACACGATTTTATGGCTTCTGATTGGCTAATAGTTGTGCAGTTGTGTGAAATCGTCATGTCCAACAAGCGAGGTCATAAGTGAGATTCAACTTTTTTCTTTCACGTTATGAAATCACAACGTGGACAAAGAAGTCTCATCTCACTTTATGACATTGTGCCAAATGCCAATGACGACCACATCAAGTTCCGAAAAAGCCTGTCTTCAAATCAGGCTGTCTTGGATTTTCGATTCTCTTGGATTTTGTAACCGTTGACCTTGTGCGTAATTTTTTCATTCTTTGAATTCGGTCTTCGCATGATACGAAGAATCAGTTTGTCGTTATCAACCTCAGCTTTCCGTTTCGGTTAACATACGACAAACTTCGACAGGATAATTCTTCATATCACGCTCACCTTCATCCAGTTATTACACTTTAAATTCGAAACAAGTGATTATTTGCAGTGCACGCGATATCTTGGGCACTGCAAAGAACTTTTGAAGACTTATTTCGAACGCCGCGTCACCGTATACCAAATCTGTTTGTATTTATTGAACTGTGTAACTGGAGCAACTATGGGCCAGTGTTGAAATAAATGGTGATCTCAGTTCTGCAGCCTGGATTAAGACACGATGTCACAGTAGAGCAGGAAACAGTAAACTACATGTGAACTGCGTATATATTTGCATAAAAGTACAAGCTCACATTGTACTGCATGCTGCAAATAATTGATTCCGGGGAAATACTGAATAACTGTACGATCCGCATAGTCCAAAATGTCTAAACGTTACGAGTTGGAGGAAACTTGTCAATTAACTTTTAATATGTGTAATAGTTTTCCAGCACAGTATTTTGACAATTGTTTTCATTATCTTACCAAGATGCAGTTACGTCCAAATCTCTTAGTTTTGACAGACCCTTG